>JAZHYW010023438.1:0-22515 GCA_037355805.1 Ixodes ricinus
TCTAGCCACCTAGTCTACCCGAATACAACAAATGGGGAACAAACAGCGAACAACGGCGAATAAAACAAAAAGTTAGCAGACGATAGAAAAATACAAATCACCCAGCAAAAAGCTCCTTCAACGAAAACGATCATTGCAACGCTTATGGAAAAAAAAAGATGGAAAGCAACAGCATAAAAAAAACGAGCTTCACTTTTTTTTTTGCAGTTGTTTGTTTTTGTTTAATTTGAATGCTGCAGCAACTTAATTACTCACGTTTGTTCGGTCTTCGGGAAGCGGTAGAAGGATTTTCTAACACATCGCAAAAACTTGTTTTTGCAGTGTTAAGCAGCACATGACATGCCTGCCAACTCCAAGTATGTGCTGGTGTAATCCCGAAGGCTGCCGGTTGATCAACAAACGATGATCCATTGCAGACGTTCCGGCGTAGACAAATAAAATTCGAATATAAATGTATAACGAGTTTGCACTTTTAATATATTTAATAAATACCAAAAAGCACAAATGAAGATTTCGGATTAGAAACTCAATCGAAGGGGAAAATAGGAGGTTATTGCAGACGACAGTAGTAGAAAACAACAAAGTTGCAGACGGCCCTCAAAATGTCCGGCCACAGCGTAGCAGACGCACTGGCGGCACTAAGCGCCGAAGTGAAGAAAAGAGAGGAAAAACTAATCCAAACAAGGCAAAACAAAATGCGCGATGGTTCGAACGTCAAGTAAACAAAAGAAAAACAGACACACATACACAAAAAAGAGAACATAAAAGCAGGAGGAAGAAAGAACGCGACGTCGTAGCTCCTCCTCAGAAATAAAAAGAAAGTGGACTTTGAAAAATGAAAAGAGTTGCTGACGGCGGGTCCAAAGGGTGCCGACTTTTATCGTAGACGGCGACGAAGACGTTCGTTAGTCGCCCGGGCGCTAACAATCGGAATTTGTGTTCCGTGACCGAAATCACTTTTTTTTTTCACTATGTGTTTTTTCACTATGTTTTTGTTCTTTTGGACGCGCAAGAAGTCTGCTTTTCTTGTAACTCCGTTTCTATTAATTTCAGTAATAGCGTCAGATTTGCATGTGCACAATCCACTTCTTCCAGGGCATACTGACATTGCATTGACGTACGTGGTTTGAAGTTGCCTTGTGCTTCTTCATCATATTCGCCTATTCGACAAAACGGTTATAAGCAAGACATTCATTAGAAATGGGAACTGCAACAACGGAACAAATTGATTGATAAGAACAGTAAAGTTGAAACTTAGCTCCATTCTAAAATTTTTGTACATTGCCTTTTTTCAAAAGACAATGCGAAGGTACATTCGTGTTTTGTCTCGCTTACATAAGTTGTGACAGAGTGTTCTCTTCATGAGAGCCCCGAAATTCCCACCTGAAAGCTCTAACATCTTTCCCACGCGGAGAAAATGTCCTTCACTTATGAGGTGGCACCTTTTTTTAACATTCAAAGCAGCGAATACCCGTGGCAATAATTTTCATTGGTCACCTCCCACGGAAATAGGCAAAACCAATGCGTTGCGGAGAATTCGTCTGCTAGCGGAGGCGCCGAGCTCGCCAGGGGCGTTGGGATCACTGTTTCGCCCGCGCTCCGCGGGGCCCCTACTCTCGTCAAGCTTCGGGGTGTTTGCCGCTTGGGGCGGGTCGGGGATCTACTAACGAAACGTCATGCGCGGGCCTTGTGTTCTAGGTGGTATTGGTACAGCCCACTCAGCCACCGATCCTCCAAGATCTCGTTGGAGGAGGCAGAACCCACGCGTTAGGCGTTTCAAGCCTGTTAGTCTTGAGAGGATAACGCAGCTAATATGCCCCTAACGAAACCGCTAGAGGAGCGAAGCTTGCAGAAGAACGCCAAGAGGGAGCCTCTGGTAAACCTCAGAAGGGCTTGCCGTTATTTCACCAGGAGACCTACATATATGTAACTTAATTCAACGTATAAAGGAGGAAATTAATCAGCCTCCGTGAGGACCCGGACTCTTTTTGGACTGTGGTTCTTGAGGCGAGTACGAGTATAGCTTACTATGTATTTGTATGTATGCGCGAAGTATTTCACCCCAAAACTTCGAGTGCTTCGACTTTCCTGCAGAGCACACTGGAGAGCCGATCGCTCCCATTTACGGGAAGAGCTGAGCGAAGTGCAAAATTAAAAAATTTGTCTACACCTAAAGAAAGAAAAAAAGTACAGACTGCGCAGAGGCACAAAGTGTGGTAGCAGGGCGGATTTTTTTTTCTCTATCTAGGTATGCCTTTTGGCCATACGTCGGCAAACCTCACTCATGAGGGACCCTCACTCACCCTCATCTTCACGGGTGACGTGAGGGTGAGTGAGTTTCTAAACCAGGAAAATTCATGAGTGTGAGGGTGAGTGAGGGCCGTGAGGACCGTGAGTGCGTGAGGGCCGTGAGGGCGGTGAGTGCGTGAGGGGTGTGAGGGCCATGAGTGTGTGAGGGCGTGAGGGACGTGAGGGGCGTGAGGGGCGTGAGGGCTGTGAGTGGCGTGAGGGCGTGAGGGCCGTGAGGGCGGTGAGTGCGTGAGGGGTGTGAGGGCCATGAGTGTGTGAGGGCGTGAGGGACGTGAGGGCGTGAGGGCGTGAGGGCTGTGAGTGGCGTGAGGGTGCGTGAGGGCCGTGAGGGCGGTGAGTGCGTGAGGGGTGTGAGGGCCATGAGTGTGTGAGGGCGTGAGGGACGTGAGGGGCGTGAGGGGCGTGAGGGCTGTGAGTGGCGTGAGGGGTATGAGGGCCGTGAGGGCGGTGAGTGCGTGAGGGGTGTGAGGGCCATGAGTGTGTGAGGGGCGTGAGGGACGTGAGGGGCGTGAGGGCGTGAGGGCTGTGAGTGGCGTGAGTGCGTGAGGGCCGTGAGGGCGGTGAGTGCGTGAGGGGTGTGAGGGCCGGCGGAGTGTGTGAGGGCGTGGGGACGTGAGGGCGGTGGAGCGGCGGATGGGCGGCGTGAGGCCGTGAGGGCGTGAGGGCGTGAGGGCGGTGAGGTGCGTGAGGGGCGTGGGGGGCGTGAGGCGGAGGGCGTGAGGGCTGTGAGTGGCGTGAGTGCGTGAGGGCCGTGAGGGCGGTGAGTGCGTGAGGGCGTGAGGGCGAGCGTGAGGGTGAGGCGGGAGGGGGCGGTGAGGGGCGTGAGGGCCGTGAGTGGCGTGAGGGCGTGAGGGTCGTGAGTGCAGTGCGTGAGGTGAGGGGCCAGGGGTGTGAGGGCGGGGGGACGTGAGGGGCGTGAGGGGCGTGAGGGCCGTGAGTGGCGGTGAGTGCGTGAGGGCCGTGAGGGCGGTGAGTGCGTGAGGGGTGTGAGGGCCGTGAGTGTGTGAGGGCGTGAGGGACGTGAGGGCGTGAGGGGCGTGAGGGCTGTGAGGTGGCGTGAGGGCGTATGAGGGCCGTGAGGGCGGTGAGTGCGTGAGGGGTGTGAGGGGCCGTGAGTGTGTGAGGGCGTGAGGGACGTGAGGGCGTGAGGGGCGTGAGGGCTGTGAGTGGCGTGAGGGCGTGAGGGCCGTGAGGGCGGTGAGTGCGTGAGGGGTGTGAGGGCCATGAGTGTGTGAGGGCGTGAGGGACGTGAGAGGGGCGTGAGGGGCGTGAGGGCGTGAGTGGCGTGAGTGGCGTGAGGGGCCGTGAGGGCGGTGAGTGCGTGAGGGCGTGTGAGGGCCAGTGAGTGTCGTGAGGGGCGTGAGGGACGTGAGGGCGTGAGGGGCGTGAGGGCGTGAGTGGCGTGAGGGGTAGTGAGGGCCGTGAGAGGCGGTGAGTGCGTGAGGGTGTGAGGGCCGGCGAGTGTCTGAGGGGCGTGAGGGACGTGAGGGGCGTGAGGGGCGTGAGGGCTGTGAGTGGCGTGAGGGGTGTGAGGGCCGTGAGGGCGGTGAGTGCGTGAGGGGTGTGAGGGCCGCGAGTGTCTGAGGGGCGTGAGGGACGTGAGGGCGTGAGGGCGTGAGGGCGGAGCGTGAGTGGCGTGAGGGGTGTGAGGGCCGTGAGGGCGGTGAGTGCGTGAGGGGTGTGAGGGCCATGAGTGTCGTGAGGGGCGTGAGGGACGGTGAGGGCGTGAGGGGCGTGAGGGCTGTGAGTGGCGTGAGGGGTATGAGGGCCGTGAGGGCGGTGAGTGCGTGAGGGTGCGAGGCCGTGAGTGCGTGAGGGGGCGTGAGGGACGGTGAGGGGCGTGAGGGGCGTGAGGGCTGTGAGTGGCGTGAGAGGGCGTGAGGGCCGTGAGGGCGGTGAGTGCGTGAGGGGTGTGAGGGCCATGAGTGTCGTGAGGGGCGTGAGGGACGTGAGGGGCGTGAGGGGCGTGAGGGCTGGTGAGTGGCGTGAGGGGTATGAGGGCCGTGAGGGCGGTGAGTGCGTGAGGGTGTGAGGGCCGTGAGTGTCTGAGGGGCGTGAGGGACGTGAGGGGCGTGAGGGGCGTGAGGGCTGTGAGTGGCGTGAGGGCGTGAGGGCCGTGAGGGCGGTGAGGGCGTGAGGGGTGTGAGGGCCACGAGTGTCGTGAGGGGCGTGAGGGACGTGAGGGGCGTGAGGGGCGTGAGGGCTGTGAGTGGCGTGAGGGGCGTGAGGGCCGTGGAGGGCGGTGAGTGCGTGAGGGGTGTGAGGGCCATGAGTGTGTGAGGGGCGTGAGGGACGTGAGGGGCGTGAGGGGCGTGAGGGCTGTGAGTGGCGTGAGGGGTATGAGGGCCGTGAGGGCGGTGAGTGCGTGAGGGGTGTGAGGGCCGTGAGTGCCGTGAGGGCGTGAGGGACGTGAGGGGCGTGAGGGGCGTGAGGGCTGTGAGTGGCGTGAGGGGCGTGAGGGCCGTGAGGGCGGTGAGTGCGTGAGGGGTGTGAGGGGCCGATGAGTGCGTGAGGGCGTGAGGGACGTGAGGGGCGTGAGGGCGTGAGTGGCTGTGAGTGGCGTGAGGGCGTGAGGGCCGTGAGGGCGGTGAGTGCGTGAGGGTGTGAGGGCCGTGAGTGTGTGAGGGGCGTGAGGGCGTGAGGGCGTGAGGGGCGTGAGGGCTGTGAGTGGCGTGAGGGGTATGAGGGCCGTGAGGGCGGTGAGTGCGTGAGGGGTGTGAGGGCCATGAGGCGTGTGAGGGGGCGTGAGGGACGTGAGGGGCGTGAGGGCGTGAGGGCTGTGAGTGGCGTGAGGGGCGTGAGGGGTGTGAGGGCCGTGAGGGCGGTGAGTGCGTGAGGGGTGTGAGGGCCTGTGAGTGTGTGAGGGGGCGTGAGGGCCTGAGGGCGTGAGGGCGTGAGGGGCGTGAGGGGACGTGAGTGGGCGTGAGGGGCGTGAGGGGCGCGGTGAGGGCGGTGAGTGCGTAGCGAGGGGTGTGAGGGCGCGTGAGTGTGCGTGAGGGCGTGAGGGACGTGAGGGGCGTGAGGAGGCGTGAGGGCGTGTGGAGCGTGGCGTGAGGGGTACGAGGGCCGTGAGGGCGGTGAGTGCGTGAGGGGTGTGAGGGCCATGAGTGTGTGAGGGGCGTGAGGGACGTGAGGGGCGTGAGGGCGTGAGGGCTGTGAGTGGCGTGAGGGCGTATGAGGGCCGTGAGGGCGGTGAGTGCGTGAGGGGTGTGAGGGCCGTGAGTGTGTGAGGGCGTGAGGGACGTGAGGGGCGTGAGGGCGTGAGGGCTGTGAGTGGCGTGAGGGGTATGAGGGCCGTGAGGGCGGTGAGTGCGTGAGGGTGTGAGGGCCGCGAGTGTGTGAGGGCGTGAGGGACGTGAGGGGCGTGAGGGGCGTGAGGGCTGGTGAGTGGCGTGAGGGGTATGAGGGCCGTGAGGGCGGTGAGTGCGTGAGGGGTGTGAGGGCCGTGAGGTGCGTGAGGGCGTGAGGGGACGTGAGGGGCGTGAGGGCGTGAGGGGCGTGAGGGGTATGAGGGGCCGTGAGGGCGGTGAGTGCGTGAGGGGTGTGAGGGCCGCGAGGGTGTCGTGAGGGCGTGAGGGACGTGAGGGCCGTGAGGGGCGTGAGGGGCTGTGAGTGAGGCGTGAGGGGCGTAGAGAGGGCCGTGAGGGCGGTGAGTGGCGTGAGGGGTGTGAGGGCCGTGAGTGTCGTGAGGGCGTGAGGGGGACGTGAGGGGCGTGAGGGGCGTGAGGGCGTAGGGCGTGAGTGGCGTGAGGGGTATGAGGGCCGTGAGGGCGGTGAGTGCTGAGGCGTGAGGGACGTGAGGGGCGTGAGGGGCGTGAGGGCTGTGAGTGGCGTGAGGGGTATGAGGGCCGTGAGGGCGGTGAGTGCGTGAGGGGTGTGAGGGCCATGCAGGTGTGTGAGGGGCGTGAGGGACGTGAGGGGCGTGAGGGCGTGAGGGCTGTGAGTGGCGTGAGGGGTATGAGGGGCCGTGAGGGCGGTGAGTGCGTGAGGGGTGTGAGGGCCATGAGTGTGTGAGGGGCGTGAGGGACGTGAGAGGGGCGTGAGGGGCTGTGAGTGGCGTGAGGGTGGTGATGAGGGCCGTGAGGGGCGGTGAGTGCGTGAGGGGGTGTGAGGGCCGATGAGTGTGTGAGGGCGTGAGGGACGTGAGGGGCGTGAGGGCTGTGAGTGGCGTGAGGGGTATGAGGGCCGTGAGGGCGGTGAGTGCGTGAGGGGCGTGAGGGCGTGAGGGCGCATGAGGGCGTGAGAGGGCGTGAGGGGACGTGAGGGGCGTGAGGGCTGTGAGGTGCGCGTGAGGGGTATGAGGGCCGTGAGGGCGGTGAGTGCGTGAGGGGTGTGAGGGCCATGAGTGTCGTGAGGGGCGTGAGGGACGTGAGGCGTGAGGGCGTGAGGGCTGTGAGTGGCGTGAGGGGTGTGAGGGCCGTGAGGGCGGTGAGTGCGTGAGGGGTGTGAGGGCCATGAGTGCGTGAGGGGCGTGAGGGACGTGAGGGACGTGAGGGCTGTGAGTGGCGTGAGGGGTATGAGGGCCGTGAGGGCGGTGAGTGCGTGAGGGGTGTGAGGGCCATGAGTGCTGAGGGCGTGAGGGACGTGAGGGCGTGAGGGGCGTGAGGGCTGTGAGTGGCGTGAGGGGTATGAGGGCCGTGAGGGCGGTGAGTGCGTGAGGGGTGTGAGGGCCATGAGTGTGAGGGCGTGAGGGACGTGAGGGGCGTGAGGGGCGTGAGGGCTGTGAGTGGCGTGAGGGGTGTGAGGGCCGTGAGGGCGGTGAGTGCGTGAGGGGTGTGAGGGCCGTGAGTGTCTGAGGGCGTGAGACGTGAGGGCGTGAGGGGCGTGGAGGGGTATGAGGGCCGTGAGGGCGGTGAGTGCGTGAGGGTGTGAGGGCCATGAGTGCGTGAGGGCGTGAGGGACGTGAGGGGCGTGAGGGCGTGAGGGCGTGAGTGGCGTGAGGGGTATGAGGGCCGTGAGGGCGGTGAGTGCGTGAGGGGTGTGAGGGCCGTGAGTGTCGTGAGGGCGTGAGGGACGTGAGGGGCGTGAGGGGCGTGAGGGCTGTGAGTGGCGTGAGGGGTATGAGGGCCGTGAGGGCGGTGAGTGCGTGAGGGGTGTGAGGGCCGTGAGTGTGTGAGGGCGTGAGGGACGTGAGGGGCGTGAGGGCGTGAGTGGCGTGAGGGCGCGTGAGGGGCGGTGAGTGCGTGAGGGGTGTGAGGGCCGTGAGTGTGTGAGGGCGTGAGGGACGTGAGGGCGTGAGGGGCGTGAGGGCTGTGAGTGGCGTGAGGGTATGAGGGCCGTGAGGGCGGTGAGTGCGTGAGGGTGTGAGGGCCAGAGTGCGTGAGGTGGCGTGAGGGCGTGAGGGCGTGAGGGGCGTGGAGGGGTATGAGGGCCGTGAGGGCGGTGAGTGCGTGAGGGGTGTGAGGGCCATGAGTGTGTGAGGGCGTGAGGGACGTGAGGGCGTGAGGGGCGTGAGGGCTGTGAGTGGCGTGAGGGTGTGAGGGCCGTGAGGGCGGTGAGTGCGTGAGGGGTGTGAGGGCCATGAGTGCGTGAGGGGCGTGAGGGGCGTGAGGGCGTGAGGGCCGTGGGGGTGAGTGGCGTGAGGGGTATGAGGGGCCGTGAGGGCGGTGAGTGCGTGAGGGGCGTGAGGGCCGTGAGTGTCGTGAGGGGCGTGAGGGACGTGAGGGGCGTGAGGGCGTGAGGGCGTGAGGCGTGAGGGCCGTGAGGGCGGTGAGTGCGTGAGGGGTGTGAGGGCCATGAGTGCGTGAGGGCGTGAGGGACGTGAGGGGCGTGAGGGCTGTGAGTGGCGTGAGGGGTGTGAGGGCCGTGAGGGCGGTGAGTGCGTGAGGGGTGTGAGGGCCGTGAGGGGTCGTGAGGGCGCGTGAGGGCGTGAGTGGCGTGAGGGGTATGAGGGCCGTGAGGGCGGTGAGTGCGTGAGGGGTGTGAGGGCCGTGAGGGGCGTGAGGGCGTGAGGGGCGGTGAGTGGCGTGAGGGGCGTGAGGTGAGTGAGGGGCGTGAGGGCGTGAGGGCGTGAGGGTGTGAGGGGCGTGAGGGCGCGTGAGGGTGTGAGGGCGCGTGAGTGCGTGAGGGGCGTGAGGGCGTGTGAGGGCGTGAGTGGCGTGAGGGCGCGTGAGGGGCGTGAGGGGCGTGAGGGCCGTGAGGGCGGTGAGTGCGTGAGGGGTGTGAGGGCGATGAGTGCGTGAGGGGCGTGAGGGGCGTGAGTGGCGTGAGGGTGGCGTGAGGGCGGTGAGTGCGTGAGGGGTGTGAGGGCCGTGAGTGTGTGAGGGGCGTGAGGGCGTGAGGGCGTGAGGGCTGTGAGTGGCGTGAGGGGTATGAGGGCCGTGAGGGCGGTGAGTGCGTGAGGGGTGTGAGGGGCCATGAGTGTCGTGAGGGACGTGAGGGGCGTGAGGGGCGTGAGGGCTGTGAGTGGCGTGAGGGGTATGAGGGCCGTGAGGGCGGTGAGTGCGTGAGGGGTGTGAGGGCCATGAGTGTGTGAGGGCGTGAGGGACGTGAGGGGCGTGAGGGCGGGTGGTGGCGTGAGGGGTGTGAGGGCCGTGAGGGCGGTGAGTGCGTGAGGGGTGTGAGGGCCATGAGTGTGTGAGGGCGTGAGGGACGTGAGGGCGTGAGGGGCGTGAGGGCTGTGAGTGGCGTGAGGGGTGTGAGGGCCGTGAGGGCGGTGAGTGCGTGAGGGGTGTGAGGGCCATGAGTGCGTGAGGGGCGTGAGGGACGTGAGGGGCGTGAGGGGCGTGAGGGCTGTGAGTGGCGTGAGGGGTATGAGGGCCGTGAGGGCGGTGAGTGCGTGAGGGTGTGAGGGCCATGAGTGTGTGAGGGGCGTGAGGGACGTGAGGGGCGTGAGGGGCGTGAGGGCTGTGAGTGGCGTGAGGGGTATGAGGGCCGTGAGGGCGGTGAGTGCGTGAGGGGTGTGAGGGCCAGTGAGTGTGTGAGGGGCGTGAGGGACGTGAGGGGCGTGAGGGCGTGAGGGCTGTGAGTGGCGTGAGGGGTATGAGGGCCGTGAGGGCGGTGAGTGCGTGAGGGGTGTGAGGGCCATGAGTGTGTGAGGGGCGTGAGGGACGTGAGGGGCGTGAGGGGCGTGAGGGCTGTGAGTGGCGTGAGGGGTGTGAGGGCCGTGAGGGCGGTGAGTGCGTGAGGGGTGTGAGGGCCATGAGTGTGTGAGGGGCGTGAGGGACGTGAGGGGCGTGAGGGCGTGAGGGCCGTGAGTGGCGTGAGGGGTATGAGGGCCGTGAGGGCGGTGAGTGCGTGAGGGGTGTGAGGGCCATGAGTGTGTGAGGGGCGTGAGGGACGTGAGGGCGTGAGGGCGTGAGGGCGTGAGGGGCGTGAGGGCATGAGGGCCGTGAGGGCGGTGAGTGCGTGAGGGGTGTGAGGGCCGTGAGTGTGTGAGGGGCGTGAGGGACGTGAGGGCGTGAGGGGCGTGAGGGCTGTGAGTGGCGTGAGGGGTGAGGGCCGTGAGGGCGGTGAGTGCGTGAGGGGTGTGAGGGCCATGAGTGTGTGAGGGGCGTGAGGGACGTGAGGGGCGTGAGGGCGCGTGAGTGCGTGAGGGCCGTGAGGGCGGTGAGTGCGTGAGGGGTGTGAGGGCCATGAGTGTGTGAGGGGCGTGAGGGACGTGAGGGGCGTGAGGGCGTGAGGGGCTGTGAGTGGCGTGAGGGGCGTGAGGGCCGTGAGGGCGGTGAGGGGCGTGAGGGGTGTGAGGGCCGTGAGTGTGTGAGGGGCGTGAGGGACGTGAGGGCGTGAGGGGCGTGAGGGACGTGAGTGGCGTGAGGGGTGTGAGGGGCCGTGAGGGCGGTGAGTGCGTGAGGGGTGTGAGGGCCATGAGTGTGTGAGGGGCGTGAGGGACGTGAGGGGCGTGAGGGGCGTGAGGGCTGTGAGTGGCGTGAGTGCGTGAGGGCCGTGAGGGCGGTGAGTGCGTGAGGGGTGTGAGGGCCATGAGTGTGTGAGGGGCGTGAGGGACGTGAGGGGCGTGAGGGGCGTGAGGGGCTGTGAGTGGCGTGAGGGGTATGAGGGCCGTGAGGGCGGTGAGTGCGTGAGGGGTGTGAGGGCCATGAGTGTGTGAGGGGCGTGAGGGACGTGAGGGCGTGAGGGGCGTGAGGGCTGTGAGTGGCGTGAGGGGTGTGAGGGCCGTGAGGGCGGTGAGTGCGTGAGGGGTGTGAGGGCCGTGAGTGTGTGAGGGGCGTGAGGGACGTGAGGGGCGTGAGGGGCGTGAGGGCTGTGAGTGGGCGTGAGGGCGTATGAGGGCCGTGAGGGCGGTGAGTGCGTGAGGGGTGTGAGGGCCATGAGTGTGTGAGGGGCGTGAGGGACGTGAGGGGCGTGAGGGCGTGAGGGCGTGAGTGGCGTGAGGGCCGTGAGGGCGGTGAGTGCGTGAGGGTGTGAGGGCCGTGAGTGTCGTGAGGGGCGTGAGGGACGTGAGGGGCGTGAGGGGCGTGAGGGCTGTGAGTGGCGTGAGGGGTATGAGGGCCGTGAGGGCGGTGAGTGCGTGAGGGGTGTGAGGGCCATGAGTGTCGTGAGGGGCGTGAGGGACGTGAGGGGCGTGAGGGGCGTGAGGGCTGTGAGTGGCGTGAGGGGTATGAGGGCCGTGAGGGCGGTGAGTGCGTGAGGGCGATGAGTGCGTGAGGGCGGTGAGTGTGTGAGTGGCATGAGTGCGTGAGGGGCGTGAGGGGTGTGAGGGCCGTAGGGGCCTTGAGTGCGTGAGGTGTGTGAGGGCCATGAGTGCGTGAGGGCCGTGAGGGCGGTGAGTGCGTGAGGCCCCCTTCAGACGGAGAAACTTTCTCAGCAATTTCCGGTGTTGCTGGCGGGTTGTTCCCTAGCTTTCCCTATATCGACCCGAGTTGCTGAGATGATCGGGTCCGGCTCGAAACAAGCGAGAAACTCGGAGCAATTCGAAGACGTTTGAAGCGGGTGAATTCAGTTAAGGACGCGATATTTTCACATGATACCTTGTGCCGGTGATGATAACAACAAAAGACTTGGTTCTGGTTTGAAATTGATCGTTTCTGGAAATAAACTGTTTCAGAAAGATGCGTTTGTATTCTCAACGGGATTTAAATGCATAAAAACACGTTTATAGCGCGTAATTGTGTGTCTAAAAAGTCCAAGAAAAATAGAATTTCATGATGCCCGTGTTGCTGGAGTTGCGACGCCAAGTTTCTGCGCGAGATTGCGCCATCTGAAGCGGGCCTGAGTGGCGTGGGTACCATGAGTGCGTGAGGGGTATGAGGCGTGAAGGCGGTGATTGCGTGAGGGGCGTGAGGGCTATAAGTGCGTAAGGGCCGTGAGGGCGGTGAGTGCGTGAGGGAGTGAGGGCCATGAGTGAGTGAGGGGCGTGAGGGCGGCGAGTGTCGTGAGGGCCATGAGTGCGTGAGGGGCGTGAGGGGTGCGAGTGCGTGAGGGCCATGAGGGCGGTGAGGGGAGTGAGGGCCACGAGTGCGTGAGGGCGGTGAGGGTGTGAGGGCCGTGAGGTTCAGTGAGGGTGAGTGAAGGGCTGAAGGTGAGTGTGGCTGTGAGGATGAGGGTGAGTGAGGGGCTGAAGGTGAGTGTGGCTGTGAGGGTGACGGTGAGCGAGGGCTTAGGTGAGTGTGGCTGTGAGCGGTGAGTGAGGGCGTCCTAGGATGCCGACCTTCGCTTTTGGCAGTTCCCTCGGTAAATTGCAGCAATTGGCTTTACCATATGTGCTTCGCGGGAAAACAGGCTCTCCACATTTTTCTAAATAATGTCCTCCCCGAGATTGATATCAAACGTGGTTTTCCTCGAAAGAAAGTGTGTGACTGAACTTCTCGTGTTAGCCTTTGACTGGTGTAATCTTCCATATTCGAATGTCCGAGTCGCACTAGAGCGACACGCAAACAGAGTGTTTGGACCGGCGCCACTCGGCAATGGGAACTTGTAGGCTGCGCGTGTAGACGACAATCGCGGCGCTGCAGTCGACCGGGCAGCAGAAGGTCGTGGCAGTCCGCACGTGCACGCAAGGAGGTTAGAAGTACTTGGAGGGGGCACGTTGCAATATGGTGAAGCCTGGTCATAAAAAGTTTAAACGATATTGTACCCAGCGTGACCGCAGATCTCTCTGGCGATTAGTGCGCGGACATGTCACGTGCGAGATGGATGGTTGATTGTAGGAGGATTCCTTGCAGGCTTGCGCAGCTCCGTCCGGTAGGTTTTATCAGATCGAAGGCTAGACGACGGCTAGCTACGGTCACGTGATGTGGTCATGTTGGGCTGATAAGTGAGGAGAGTAAGGAGGAAAATGAGAAAGAGGCAAGGCGTCAAGGGAGCATGGCTTGTGGAGGCTACGCGGCTGACGTCATGCTCTCTCCTACCCTTCTATCCTCCTTGTCCGCACGTGCTCTCGGTGCGCGCGCACAATATAAGAAAGACAGGGCGAGAGAGAAAAATCGTAGTAAAACCAAATGGTAAAACTCAAGTGGAGATGGGCGACCTCCTTTCCACAATGGGTTGTCTCATGCGCGCCATTTTCCGGCTCGCCTATCTTTCTTATGTTGAATCGGAGTGCCGATGCGGCGGTGTCTATCGCGATCTACGCTTCACGCGAGGCGCTCCGGTCCCAACACCGTATTCTAGTACACTGTAAGGCAGAATCAATCGATAAGCCTGAAACATGTGCAGCATGCAAGGCTCAGCTCACTTTGGCAGGCATGCAGTCATGCTTACTTCACGAGCACCGAAGGCCTTCCAAGGCTACCATGGCTTCCATGCTGCACATATTATGATGATGAAATACATTCACAATTAAAGCTCAGGCGATTCTTCCACGGCATGACCTAACGAAATTCAAAAAGTTTTACTGAGGCCCGTTTTCTCCAGGTAGCAAGTGACGGATCTCAGCAGCTCGAGTCTTCTTCCGGAATCTCCTGCTGGTTTTATTCATTCATTAAGGTTTTTGGGGTTTGTCTTCGGGATCTATTGTCGCATGTGCATCCTCTTTTTCTCTTCTGAAGTGTTTCCAGTTCCACGGGAGGTGATCGATATTTGGTAGGGTTTTTTCTCTACAAAAGTTACACTCCTGTGGATTCGGGAAAAATTTCCGGTCTCCACTTTGTTTGTGTCCCCCATTTCTTGAGGAGGTGCGGGGTTAAAGCACTTCCTGTCGTTACCCTGTATATGAGTGCAATAAATCGTGTGTGGTGGCGCTTCTAACAGTGTGATATTTTTCTTTCTCCTGATTTCGACATCCCTGGCCGTTCACTTGTTTCTCGATGGGCGAGATTTTTATGGAGACTGCACCGGTTCTCGTACAAAGGGAGCAGTTGCCTACGCTCTGAACTCGCCTGCCCAGCAAATATGCTCAGAAAAAATGGGAAAATCGTCATCTTGCACGACAATAGAACCCACGCGTCGAAAAAATTAGATTGGCGGTGTTCATTTCTCACCCCAGAGATCTCAAAGGCCAACTACACATACTTTAACGTGGTTAGATTGGTATGACGGGTCGGCCGTTTTGTCGTGCACGTGTTTGCGGCTTCATAGATTCCCACAAAAACATGATGACGCAAGGCGCGGGTTTCGGAATTCTAGCTTGAATTAAATACAGGAAGAAGTAAAAACAAATATATTTTTTTTGTTCAGATGACTCATTTTAGGTAATTGTTATTTTCATTTTGACCATAAGACTTGAAAACACACGAAAAAAAATACCATTAGCTTTTGTAGATATTCAGTTTCAGTAAACACGAAGTACGACTTTCACGAAAGCCTTATGCTACAACATAACGAGAGTATGGCTGCACGTCGATTAAAATCTTTAACCCGATAAATCGGCACACATTAATCGATTAATTATTCGATTATTTGGTTTCGTTTATTCTCACGCATAATAGTATAAGAAAGTCAAAATTAAAAGTTTTGCTTTTGCCAAATATGCGATAAACGGCGCAATGCATAATTTGAGATGTTCAAATTAGTTGAAGAGAGGAAACCCCGATTCACAAATCCTTTCTTCAGCCGCATAAGGCAGAGAGGTTCGTCCATAGTTTCCGGCCCTAGCGAACTCCCTCGGTTGTTCCCAAGAGTCTTTGCTGCGCCAAGCGGACCTTCGCATGGCGTGGAATTGGCTGGGACACGTGTACCTTCGTCCAGTTGCTTGGAGTTCCAAATCTTGCCTGTACAGTTTACTTTAGGTCAACATTTTACGCACGCTTTACCTTCGTGCCAGACTTGTACCGTACTCATTACAAGTAATCAAATTACTTGTAATCGATTACTTTTTAGAGTAATTTTGTAATCAGTTGATTACTTTTATTAGGCAGTAATCACACGAGTAATCTGATTACTTTTTGAAGTAATAAAAATTACCTCTAACCGTTACTATTTTTCCACAGGAAACCCTCCCCCCCCCCGCACTCACTTTTTTTCTGAAATGACAAAAAAGAGATTTGCATCTCTTCTCGAACGGGAAAAAGAAAGTTTCTGTAAAATGTCCGTTCTTTTTTTTTTTTTTCGAGCTGGGACTGGAAGTGGGAATCCCCAGGAAAGCCCCAGTGCGTGACAAAGGCCACTCAGGGCGAAATTTGAGGGAGCAGAATGTAGCTTTGTAAGTCCTTCGTTCAAACTATCCCCCTCACGCACACACACATACAGAAATAAAAAAATACAATCCTGCTTAAGGTACCTACTCGCAGCCGTAGAGAGAACCAGAACCCAAGAATATCTAAAGCGGATGCAAAATATAACAAAGCCAGTTCAAATACACGTCAAGATCCCGTATTTCCCCTACGTGGTCTTTGTGACAAGCAAGGTTGAGAAGTGGTAAGGGCGATCTCATCCTCTAATGGATACTACACATGATCCGTTAAAATTCCTAGAGTTGCTGCTCTTTTGTATAACATGCAAGTTCATCCACATGTGAATAATATCTCGAGAAGCACGTGTGTAGCGAAAGAGAGTAATTGCCTCTTGGTTGCCAGTACAGGAAAATATATAGAGCAAGAAAACAAAATACATTTTATTTGAAACCAGAGATTCCTAGAAGGTGCAACGACCACGAAGAGGGAACCCGTTTTTACTTCTTCAATACTTGTGAAAATGTGAAATATAGGTTGGAAGTAGTTCATTGTTATGAGCGCTAAAGATGTAAGTCTTCACACAATAAAGTAATCGGAAAAGTAACGGTTACTTCTTAAAGTAATGTCCAATTACTTTTTCTGTCGAAGTAATCAAGTAATCTAATCGAATACTTTAGCCAAGAGTAATAGTAATTGTATTCGATTACTTTTCTTTAGTAACGTGTACAAGGCTACTTCGTGCAGATGCACTGGTCCATGTCTGCGTGGAGAAAACGTCGAATTTTTACTTATTTTGCTGTTAGTCAAATGTTAGCCGATTAAAATAATTAATCGCGATTGAAGCACACCATTAAATTATTCAAATTACTTTTATCACCGAGTGCAGGAACAGTTAAAATGACTGCAGCCCATCAATTATTAACTATTTCTTACGAACAGTTATCGCAGAGTCTAAGCAATGGAATAATATTCATTTAGGATTTATACTGGCCAACTAGTGGTGTGCAAAACTATTTAGAAAAATATGCAAAGGGTGCAGTTGGTAATGTCGAAATATTGTGTACGTTCACATATCGCGCCCGGTAGCGAAGACTGGAAAAGCGCACTCTTGAGCGCATCTAAGGTTCAAGCTTGTACGCGCACTGCTCAGGCTGTGATGATTGCAATAGTACTTTATTGTATTCAGGCGTGGTGTAAGCTGTGCATCCCCATTGTTTGCGTTAGAACAAGTGGGAACTCTGGCTTGCTGAAAGAAACTGCCCCTTTTCTTGGTCCAGGGCTTGCCCAAAGTGCTCGCTGAGAGCGTCCCAATCAGGGGCGGGTCCAGAGGAGCCCCCGAGGGGGCCCCAGGATGAAGAAGAGCCGAGACTCGCTGCACACCTGTTGCATCTTTCCTTCTCAGCGATACCAAGCGTCGCATTTCAAGACGTGACTGCGATCGCTTCGAAGCGGGGGATAACAGAATCTTCATTTAACTCTGGGTCCGTTTCGCACGATCTAAGACGATGGTGTAGTGTTTTTTGGTAAATCCAGAAAAACCACAAAAATTAAGCCCCATGTCGGTTTTATCAAAATCGATCCTTGAATAAGAAAATCTTTCTTAGTCCAGAGTTTTCTTTGGGCACAAAACACTGCATCCGTCTGCGATCCCCACATCTCGTTTTTTTTTTCGTCGGTGGGGGATGTCTTTGGATTATTCGGGTCCCGCCAATGTTCCACGGAGGTTGGGCAACCACATGCCCCAATTTCTTCGACATAATATCCGATCAACCTAGTATGTTTCGTCCAATACCGAAAGTTGTCACCGAAAAACACCGAATCTGCGGGAAAATGTAAATTTCGAAAACATGAAAGCCTACCCAACCTATAAGCTAGGCAGCACTAACGCTAGGACACGCGCTCGAAGCAATCAAAGCTCTAGCTAGCTAGACGGCCCTCTGGAGCTTGACCAGGCTGACTCGCGAAAAAATCGAAATTTATCAGGACTTCTGTCGTCGAAGGAATGGCATAGAATTCCTTCCCTCAATGGAGCATGCGCGTGAATCCCGTACAGATAAGAGAAAAAAGGCGGTAACCCAGGTATCGGGACTACGCCGGCCGGTAACAGGATGGCGGCGCCCGGCCATTGGCTATGGTGAGCTCCAGCCGGCGTAAGGGCTTTCGTCTTGCTCACTGGCCAGTTCAGCAGTACAAGTTATACACTGACTGGCCGGCATCGGGTTTTGCTGTCTTTGCGGGCTAGTCTGTCCATGCAGGTTCCAGTAACTGGCCGGCATCGGTATTTTGCTGCCTTTGATGGCCAGTATTTACGTGGAAGTTCAGTAACTGGCCAGCATCGGTGCTTTGCTGTTCGGACTGGCGAACCCCGCCATGGAGGTTCCGTTTATTGACCGACATCGTTTTATTGTTTTGCCCTTTTCACTCTGCAGTCAAGTCATTAAGATTTTGACGAACTGCGGCAATTCATGATTAGCGAGTGGAAATGTTTGCGTTGATCAATCCTTCGTAAATAACTGTCGACGTTGGCGTATTTGACCCCAGCATGGCAAGGCTGACCTGTTTTATCGCGAAAACAAGAGAAAAAATAATGCCGTGAGGAAAATTTAGAGTTCAGGATTTGAAAATCTGACCACCTACGCCATGAAAAATAAATTGTACAACGCCGAACGATACTTTTTCAGGAAGCTAGTTCTTATGTACTATACTTAAGGTCCGGCGGTATACGCACGTATTTGGCTTGGATAAAAAAACAAAAAAACCGGTATAGCGAAACTTCCGATTGAGAAAAAAAAACACGTGGCATGATTGAGCACGCGCTTTGAGTTACAAAAACACTAATACCCCTTACTTTCCAAAAACTGGAAAAGTAAAGAGATGTGTTTATTGCTTATGACGCTACGAGATGTGCACAACTCTCCCGAGATCATGTTATTGGTGATTTTAATTGAGTGAGAAAATACGCTATTTCAGGCAGGAATCGACTGTTTTACTGTGGTATAGTTACGATCATCTAACAGAAATATTTCAAATGTTCACATAGCCAGACGATATCTGTCCCCCGATAGCTTATGTTATACGACATACCGCACGCAGAGGAACGCGAATATAAAAACGTTTTTAACGCAAAAAAGCGAGAAACACCAATGCGTTGTGGATGTTTACACTGCCGGGTTTGCGAATGTGACCCCTTGACGCTACGAAACATAATTGTTACAACGCCGAGCGATACTGTTTCTGAAAGCTAGTTTAGTTATCCGCACTGGCACATGAATCCCAGGAAGAAAAACGTGTCTAGGCCTAATAAAAAATTAGAACCTGCGGAGGCGCAACCTCGATACGTAAAACCAGGCGGCAGGCGAGGGATAGCACTCATCTACCAGAACAAAATTAAATACTACTTTCCGGAAGTCAGAAAATTAAGAGATGCGCTTAATACGTAGCGCGCTACGAGCTCGACTAAATCACCGCTTTAAAATAGCGGTATTTTTGTTTCAATAGTGGGTAAAGACGACCGCTTTTGGACAAACTTGGGCTGCATCACTGTGGCAGTTTTTACCGCTTTCGCATTTTCCTATTTTGCTCTCAATATTCCCATTATATTTACCTTCCTTAGTTCGTTGAAAGGACTTACGCTGTTTGCCTACTACACTGACCCACCTATTAGCACGGAGTTAGCGAATAGGCAAAACAAGAGTGCCACGGTTTGTGCATTGCATCAAATCAAACTTGTGCTCGCACTTTTTATTTTCATAGTCTGCGTAATTTTTACCCTAAAGCGTGGTACCGACGCCTGCAAAAAACATGAAAAATATTTAAAATATTAAAAACTAATAAAAAAACTTGCCTTCACTGTATTAATGTTGAGAGTTGGGCTAGTTGGAATTCGTTGATCATAATGTAAAACAAAAAGCAAACAAAACACGGACGAAGGAGAAGAAACGGCATGAGCGGGACAAGCGCTGATCTCGCAACTGAAATCTTTATTACTTGAAAAGGAAAAAAGAAGAAAAAGAAATAAGATAAACACACACACACCGAGAAGACCCCAAATCAGCCAGACATGCACATGTCGGCCCCTTCCATATCAGCAACGTCGCACATCACAGCGTGGCCAAAGCTTTCACCCTCTCGCGCATAAATTCAAATTCTTTTTGTGTGAGCGTTATTGAGGCCTCACTCGCACAAATCTAGGTGACAATGTGAAAGGCCTCGAGCACTTCTCTCATCCCAGTCTATCTTTGTTTCGTCACAATACTGCGATGTCAGGGAAGGACGGTTTACACTTGCATACGTTGCAGTGCAACGAGGTGCCCTCCAACCGTGGCACTAAGGGAATAGTTATGCTCTCTAAGCCGATCGTTTAAACAGCGTCCTGTCTGCCGGCAGCAACACCCAGCCCACCGAGGATCTTACTCATGCGCCGCCGCAGCTGTCTCTGAAAACGGTTTCGCATGTTTCTTTTTGCACTCTCGTTTTGGGTGCCCTTCACTCTTGCTTCAATCCTAGAGCAGACCTGTTGCAGAATCCTGAGGGGCTGAAAACACCACCCCGGTACGTTATATCCTTCCGACCTTCTTTAGGCTATGGGAGATCCTGTGGATATACGGGATCGCTGCGGACGCGCACTACACACTGGGCTTATCACCTGGGATCCTTTGATCCGCTTCAATAATGCACTCACCAACGTCATGATGACGTCAGTGGAAACCCCGCTGCTGTAACCTTTGCTACCTGTGTGCCAAAGCTCTCGAAGCGTATGTGCAGCTTGGCACAAGAGCTGCCTTAAACAGAGAGTGCTATGCCCTGCTTAATCAGTTTTGAGATAGACCGACCTGTAATCAGAAGGCCCTTCTTGGACCCGCGGAGAGTAGCACCAACACATGTGAACCTGGAGCGGAGGAGAAGTTCAGGTACTGGAGAACCCCTCCTTTAGGTACCTCCGCAGTAAATCTGAGCATCGCCACACTCGCCGCTTTACCATCACCCTCATCCCGGCGTCTGATCACGCCCCTCCGTCACAGTCCTCGCGAAACACTGCAAAGTCCTTCAGCGTATCTCGCCTCTTTTTAACCTTGGTGTTGCACAGAGACCTGCTCTATATGCGGTCTACTTCCGCCCCGAAAATGTCACCCAAATGGAGCACGCACTCGAACCTACGCAAACTCCAACACTGCAGAAAGCGCCGATCTTGCCTTCCACCGTCGGTAGTAGGTAGAACTGCAGCAGTTCAAGCTGTCAGCGTTATACCACTTGACTCCCTAAGCATCCGAGACCCGTGTCGGGTGTCAGACTCCGAGGCACACGCGGATTTCCCTGAGGGTGTGTGATACCAGAGGTGCAGTGTGTTCAGCGTGGATGTGGAGGACCTTCTCCCTCCCCATGACCGACTAATGTCTTCAGTGAGCGTGCATCAGGTGACGAGACTCACACCAGGGAACTCAAGTGGTATAACGCTGGATAGCTTTCATAACTGCTGCAGTTCTACCTACTATCCGAAAACGGTGGTAGGGTGGCGTGATCGGTGCTACACCCAAAAAGCGGGGAGTTTTTATAGGTTCAGTGTAGCTCCCATTTTTAAGTGACATTTTCTTGGGCGGGGAATAGGACCGTGACGAGATGTGTGCAACACAGATTAAAAGCGCAGTGAGTCACGTCGGTGGCTGTGAAGTGTTTCATGAGGACTGTGACAGAGGGGAGCGGACGTCTATGAATGAGGTGATGGCTTGGCCCTGCGGAGTGTGGCGGAGGGCTCCAGATTCCGTAGGTACTTCAAGGAGGGTTCTCAACATATGACTCCTCATTCCAGCAGATTCCTGTGTTGGTGCTACTGCGCTGCGATCTGAAAACCTTCTGAATTTTTAATAAGAACCATTCAAACTGTTAAGAGGAGCATAGCACTCTCTGCTAGTGCAGCCTTGAAAAGTCATGCCCCTCACTCTGAAGCAACAGGTGCAAAGATTCTGAGCGGGGCTACCAGCGTTACTGTCTGGCATTCTTGAATGCATGTGAAAGCGGACTAAGAATCCCAGGGCGGACAAGCCAGTAAGGCCTGTAGTGACCAGCAAAGCGTCTGATTTCCTTATTTCGAAGGTCGAGTATGCCTGCCGTGGTATTTTCAGCCCCTCAGACTCGTAGTCACCTCCCGGATGAAGCAAATCGGAAAGGCACCCCAAGCGAAGGTAAAAGAGCATGCTGGCCGTTCGATGAACCTGCTGTGAGGTTGTTCTCGTCCCCTCTCGTGTAATCATGTTGTCGGCAGAGCGAACGCTTCTAGAAGCTGTCGAGCAGAAGCATGTAACTCGCCGCTAGTGCAGCAGTTGAAGGGCACTCTCGTTACACTGCAAGCATGCTCCTTCTCCTTCCGTCCTTCCTGACACTTGTCGAGACGAGGCTAGAACATTGGCGGAGAGTGCTCGGGCCGCTGCTGTCTCCTCTGGATATCGGCTCAGTAACAGTGAAGACCTCAATGCTGGCTGTAAGAATTTGAATTTATCGCCTTGGAAAATTGGCCGCACTTGTGATATGATGGTACTGATAGAGGAAGGGGAACTGTACGTGCATGCGAGCTGGTGAGTCTCACTATTGTGTAGTATTTTCTATCTGGCTGGCTTTCTTATTTTAAACCACGTAATAAAGTTGCGAGTTCGCGAGTCAGTGCTTGTCCCATCTGCGTGTTTAACCTCCTTCGTCCGTGCTTGTTTGCGCTGTTTTTACATTCCTGATTGCGCTGCACTGTGTTTCGAACCAACGACCGTACAAGATCAGCAACGCAGCGCGTTAACCAGGACAGGCCACAGCGCTTTTTGTTGGTTGCTTTGCCGCCGACATTGACATAGTGCAACCCAAAAGTACAGTAATGTAAAAAAGGCCGTCAGTCGCTTACCGACTGACCTGGCATGGTTAAAAAACAATTACATGCAACAGTTTTTCCATTGTTGGTAACCACTCCGGGACGTTTGATCGAACCTTCCAAACTTGGACAGACTCGGAATCCCCCGCTGCTGCCTCGTGTCCGCATCTGCATGGCCATGCGACATCGCCATTGGCTGTGAAGGCCGAGCAACATCACAAGATCGAAAGGCAGACGATTCTCGTTGTCCACCGCTAGGAACCGGATGCCAATCCAGAGGAAACAACTTTTTCGAGTGCGGCTGCAACACTACCCAGAAATATATAGCGTCCCAACAGTCCAAGAACACATGCTCAACTGACTCAGGTTTCTTACACAAAAAGACAGTGTTCACCCCACGCGACAAACACACCCCACTCCACAATCCATATTTTAATAAACAGAGTACCGGGTGTGCGACTTTGAGAAAAAAATATCTTGACGCACGCTGGGACGGACATTATTTAAACACGTTCCAGGACATCCTGCCCCGAACCTGTAGAATACAGAGCTCTGTACAGTGGAACCGGCAGAAGTAACGTCAGCAAGACCTTGATACAGCTTTTCCTAGTGACTTCACTGACAGGCCACACCACCCGACCGGTTTGGCGCTCTTTTCAGCAGCTTACACCGTATGTCTGCTGAATTCCGTTCGGAACTTTAGTTAGTGGTTACTTTGGTGTTTAATATTTTTCTACGTGTTCAGGATGTATTTTTAATATCGTAGCAATGTTGACATGCTCAATAATCAATTATTACTGTCTCCCCTAATAGTTTTCTGATGCGCTTTGATGATCGTTTTATTGC
>JAZHYW010023439.1:0-14994 GCA_037355805.1 Ixodes ricinus
GTTTATTGACCAGGAGCGATCAGCGTTCGGCACAACTGGCTTGCGCCATCGGATGATCATGTGTCCAGATCACACTCTGCGATCCCGACCTCTGACCGCATGTCGCTCTTGTTATTTGATGATCGCGTGGAGCTCCTGCTGGCTATCGCATTCCTTCCCCTCGTGGATGCCGTCTCCATATTCTACCAGGAGGCCGTCTTGAACGTTGTGGTCTAGAGGTGGGTGGCAGAACCATATGCCTATCAGGATGAACATCAGCTTAAAACTTTGTAGATTCCTGTCCTTCTGTTGCTGGTGGCTGCACAACCGTCGGAATGGTTCACTGGCGTAGATAATGCTTGTAGGCAATTGTTGCTGATGGCCTTTTGCTGAGGACTGGTATCGCGATTGCATGTCCCAAAAGTGTCTTCTGCGTGATATCATATACGATCATTTGTGCCTTCGTACAGTGCCATCTATTAGTCTTGACAACCCGAGAACAGAATCTCAGTCTTTTTACTACTGTATCCTGGTATCCACAACGGTGTTCCTCTGAAGTTTCTAATGAATACATTGCGGTTAAATGAAATCTTCCTTAGGAGAGGCGACTGGTCGTGTTGCTTCTTCATCTGGCTCTTTTTGCGGTTGTAGATGTGGGATTGCTGTTGACAATTATCGACCGAACATGAGCACAGCTGGTGTCTCTCCTGTCGTGAGACTGATTGGGGTATGTTGTTTAAGCAGAAATCAAGCAAGCCGGCATGACAAGCTTCCTGTTTTGTCCTTAGGTAAGGCTTGTTTAGCTTCATACACCAATCTTTTCGCTTGGCCGTTGGTCGCCGGATGGTATTGGGCACTTGTTACATGAGGAATACCGTTATTCTGTAAGAATAACGGTATTCCTCGCGTAATCTTGAGTGTCGCCAGAATTGTTCAGTCTCGACAGATACAAACAATGTACCGTTATCGCTGACCATCTTGCCTGGTACTCCGAACGTTTCAAACAAGTTTCGGAGTCTTGAATCAGTGAACCTCAGTTGACGCTTTCATTTGGCGAACTTCGAGCCATTGGCTGAAGGCATCAACAACTATCAATAGCATTTTTTCTTCAACGGGTCCAGCGCAGTCGACATAAAGAGTGTCCGATGGATTTGATCCTCTTTGCCATTCCGGAACAGGTACCTTGGGCAGTGCCCATTGGTGCTGTTGGCAAATACAGCATGTCCATGCCTTCATCTCGATTTAATTTGTCTACTCCAGGCCTCCAGACGTAGCCTCGAGCAGCCGCCCTCATTGTCACCGTGTCTCTATGACCAGCCTGAACTAAATCGAGTACCTGAGCTCTGGCTGCGCTGGGAATGACCACTCTTGATCCTCTTGTCAAGCAGCCGTTGAGCGTCGATAGTTTTTTGGTGACACTTTTTTATTGCCTACAGCCATCACCATTGAGTTCTTTACGCTGCCGTGATGTACAGCCTTGTAAACTATCGCTAAGGCCTCGTCTTATTGAGCGAGTGCTGCAATGCGTTCTGGAGATGGTAGGGAAATCGGCAAGCATGCAAGCGTCATCACCGCAGCTGGGATACAAGACTCGTCGATATCAGTAGGAAGCGGTAGCCGCCTCAGGGCATCTGCATTGTGATGTAGTTTTTCTTGTCTGTACCTTAGTTCATAGACGTAGGCACCGCGGTTTATACACCATCGTATCATACGTGGGGATAGAACTTGTGGTGTGAGTTTCGAGCGTCCCATTATTCCCAAACAGTGGTCGGTAGTCTTTGTAGATTACGACCTGCCGCCCAAGGATGTACTCATGGAAACGGCATACAGCGTAGGCGATGGCCAACCCTTCTTTATCCAACTGGGAATATTTTTTCCTCCGCGGCTTCTAGTGTCCTAGACGGAAAAGCCATTGGAGCTGCGCGTCCACCGTGGTCTTTTTGAGCGAGTTCTGCTCCAATGCCGCACAGAGACGCGTCACAAGACAGCAGGAGGGGCTTATTTTAGTCATAATGCTGGAGAACGGTAGAGCCTTACTCAACTTCTTAAGTTTGAGAAATGCTTCCCTGTGACTGTCCGTCCACAATCATGGCCTGTCCTTTTCAAGGAGCTTGTAGAGGTCTGCAGCGACCGTAGTCCTGTTCTTGAGGAAGCGATCGTAGAACGCGAGCGACCTCAAAAAGGCTTGCAGTTCCTGTTTTCCTGTTGGCTCTGAAGCATCGAGGATCGTTTGCACCTTGTCAGCAGTTGTATGAATGTATAAACACCTGGGGCGTCAATCCTATGTCCCCGAATCGCCTTGCTGACTGCAAACTTGCATATGTCTTTCTTGAGTTTCAGACCGGAGCTGTCTAGCCTGGACAAAACTTAGTCCAAACGTGCATTATGCTCTTCCATGGTTGCTCCGCGGATAATGATGTCGACAAGGTAGACGCTTCTACCTTTGATGCCAGCTAGCGTCGTCTTCGTCATCATTTGGAAGATCGCTGGCGCTACTGAAATGCCAAATGGCAGCCGTGTCACTCTGTACAATTCTTTAATAGTGTTGATTGTCAGGTCAACTTCCGTGGACTCCGTCACCTTCAACTACTGGTACGCTTGGCACAAGTTCATTGTGGAGAAGATGGTCCCTCCTCTGAGGTTTGACAGGACATCTCGCGACGTGGGTAGCGGACAACTTGACTTTTTTTATGCGGCGTTCACAGTGCTTCTTTAAACGCCACACAGTCTGATTGCTCCGCTCTTTTTCCGGACGAGTACGAGTGGCGTAGCCCATTCAGCGTGCTGGACTGGATCAATGATTTCTTGCTGCTGTAGCTGCTGAAGCTCGAGAGCTAACAGCTGAGCGGAGCGCGAGGAGGACTGGCGAGCTTTGGAAAGCTTCGGCGTTGCTCCTTCCTCCAGTTCCAAGTGCACTGGGGGTCCCAGGTAGCCGGAGATGCCATCCTGGAACACCTTGAGATATCGTTGAAGGACTGCTTTCACCTCTGGCGGCGTGGTTTGTTGCTACACCAGAGTAATTTCCTGTAGTCTGATGTGGAGTGCGTCGAACCAATCGCTGCCCAAAAGGTTGCAGACGGAACTTTTCATCCCCAGCAGCGGCAGGACATAATATTTTGGCTTGAAACGTACATCCGCTTGAAGCGACCCAAAGGAGTTTCAGGCCCTCACCACTCCAAGTGTACAGTTCCAAGTCATTCTTCGTTATTTTTGGTTGATTCTTAGGGCACGTAGAGCGAAATGTCTCTGCGATAATCAGTGAACAAGCGGCGCCAGAATCATCCTCCAGCTGAAGAGGCTTGCCCTCAGTCTAAAGAGAAGCGGGAAATTTGGGAATGTGCCTTCTCGTGGACAGCTTCTTGAGTTCACATAATGAACTTCTAGAAGAACACGTCGGCTGGCTCACGACTTCCATCTCTACTTCATCGTTGTGATTGGTTTCTTGCGTCCTGCTCTGCCTTGGTAATTCTTCGCCAGACACGCCTTTTCGATATGTCCAGTCTTCTTACAGTAACGACACTCAGTCTTCTGGAGTCGGCACTCTTGTGGCTCGTGCCGGCCCATGCATCGGTAGTACCGACATTCTTTGCGTGAAGCAGAATCCTTGTCGGCTTTCACAGTCTTGTTCATTTAGAGCTCCTCCTTGTTCTTGATGGCTTTCTATTGTTTGTAAGCGCTCTCTGCTCTGATGGCAATATCCAATGCACTGGAGAACGTGAGGTCCTTCTCAGCAGACAAGCGTTGCTGCAGAGGTTTTTCGCGGATGCCGCAGACGAACCGGTCGCGCAGCATCGCTTCTAGCGGTAGTTTAATGTGCACTTGTGGCATTGCTTCTTGCTGAGTGCTAGCTGCAGCACCGGATGCTTGAGACGACGCTGGTAACTGTGACGCTGAAAACTGCGTCGTTTATCAAAGCAATATGCGTAGTTACGGGGGCCAGGATGCCAAAATTGCAATCGCCTGCCAGCTGTTTGAGGACCGCAACGAAGCTGCCTTTTGATTCTCCCACCAATTAGTCTCGCCGTTGAAACTTGAGCTCTGAAGGTCGAGGGTCCAAGTGAGCACCGAGGATGGTCTCGAGCTCATTGAACTCAGCATTCCAGTTTCCTCTGAGTGCCACTTATGCTCGTAACACTTCGTGAGCCTCTGGGCCACACAGCGTTAAAAGTAGCGCTCGCTTCTTATCTATGGCGTTGATGCCGTTGGCCACGAAGTAAAATCTAAGACGTTCGAACCACGATGTCCATGACTTGCCTGAGAAGGTTTCCAGCTTGCCTCGCACGGCCATGGCTTGTGGTTGGTGGTTTCAGGCTTCGTTTGTCCTTGGTTCCTCGTCGCCAGTGTTGTATTCGCGTAGACCAGGTCGCTACTGCCCGAATACTTAAGGTTTATTGACCAGGAGCGATCAGCGTTCGGCACAACTGGCTTGCGCCATCGGGAGCTTGTGTGTCGAGATCGCGCTATACGGATACGCGCTCTGGCCGCACATCGCTCTTGTTATTTAATGATCGCGTGGAGCTCCACTGGCAATCACGCTCTCACATACTACAAGTGATATAAAAATATATTATCTTGATTCAGTCATACGTCACATAAGACTGTTCGCGTACCCTCAATAAGATTTTGGACGTTCAATATTGCTTTCCTAGATGCAAGCATACACATTTAGACTTTTAATCCAGAGTCATTAAAGCATTTTGAAGGGGTTCATTTTTTATTCACAAGAACTACGTTTGACTTCAGTCTTCTTCTTAAATATGTATGTTCGCTGATATGAATGTGCTGTTGTGAACACTTCGATAAAGGTCGCCACAAGACTTTGTAGATTTCAAAACTCTATTTTAGGAAAAGCAGCGGAAAGCTTAACAAAGTCGTTCAGCACAAATGTGTTCTTCATTTTATTGTCTGTTTGGGTATCATCATTATCAGCAAATTATATTTGGCAAAGCTCGTGAACTTGTTCAGAGTTAATGCGGCCGGTTGTTCAGAGTTAGCAACTAAACATACCTCGTGTACTTGTGTTTCGGGGGGGGATTTTTGATAGGTTCCATCGGCCCTATAATATTGCTTTGCGGGCCTCCGGTTGCCGATCCTTGCTGTCATCATCATGCTTAGTGTTTATTGTTGTTAGACTTTAAAAACATGACATGTTTTGGAGGTAACGTTTTCGTCATTCAAGGGTTTCACCGATGGAATAGCCTCGTGCCTCGTTTGCTGTGGCCATCTAAATTAAACAATATGCTGTCCTTCATTTTGTTATGACGATCTGCGACCAACTGGAATGAGGACAGCAGATGTTTGTTATTAAACACATTTTTTTAAATAATGGCCAGACTAGAACTAGAGATCCGGTAAGCGATGTCCAAGCGCCGCTTTGACGTCCTTTTCATCTTCATTTTAGCATATATATCCAACAGAAGCACCTTGATGTCTTTGTGTTCTTCTAACAACTAGCGTGAAAGCAAAATAAATGGCGATAGAGCACTGGTTTGTGGCACCCGTCTAGGGGGTTCGCAGAAAAGTAACCGTGAAAAACGTGAAGCGTTAATTTTATTGCGGGTCTTTAGATAGAATTTCACCGAGATTCCAGTTTGAAATGCAGTTAACCCCTTCTATTTCTTTTTAAGAATCGTCAGTGCCGCTTCCACGGTGACCTCATTCCTAAGACGGAACAAGCGACCTACAAAAGAAGGCGTTTGACTCACCGCTATTTGTACGTTAGCAAACCTAGCAATGTGCAGCGAATAGTTGCAAAGAAAACAAATGTTTTCTACAGAACTCCTTAACATTTCTAGCCGCATAGATAGCGCCCCGTTGGCTCAAGATATCCAAGCAGCCCTCGAAGAGAGTGCTCGCAATGTTTATTTTTCCGGAAATCCGCTGGGCAGCCGCTCGCCAATATGTATAGAATTTCAAAAAGTAAAAAGCGAAAGTGAGAAGTCGGCAGACTGTTCCCCGGTAGAAAGAGTATAGGAAACTTCTGATACCAGAGTCCCAACAAATTGTTGATTTAGCGTCCATTCGAAGTGATAAGAATTATGAGCCTTCTTTTTCCGGCATTCCACCCTAAAAACTTCGAAGAAAAAGTGTGTATTCCTTAATATTTCACGACAATGAATTAAGGCGCATTTAAGAATCTAGGTTTAGGCCTAGATTGGCCCGAAATTTCAAACATACCCATGTGCTAGTTTCATCCGCAGAGCCTAATTGGCAAATTATATTTATCAGTGAGAGCTAATTTCACTTGACTCAGAACGGTTTTTCATTGCGACTGGCGTTACAATATCAACAAATAAAAAAAACTGACACGTTTTTAGGATTTCTAATTGAAAGTTGAATTGACAGTCGATTGTTCTGAGAACGTAGATGGCGCTCCGAAAATATCGCAAGCCGTGCTTGATGTACAAAGTTTTTGGGGGCAATTTATATACTACTTTTTTTAAACGGCAGTCACGTACTTTCTTCTTACCTTATGGGGGAAATGATACACACAGAATGACTTTAAAAGTCACTTCTCAAAACTTCTGAAGAATGAGGGCCATGGGCTGATGGTTTTTGTTTTGCATGTTTCTGTTCTTGCGATGGACATTTGATTACATCAATTTATGCTGTTTTTTGTAGCGTTCTCTGATTGAATACATTCGCGTTTGACTAGATAATCTCTCAAATAGGGTTTCCATAAGTATAACAACGCTAAATGCTAGGTCCTTTCATAAACGAGTTCCGGCAATAATATTAACCATGGTTAAATAGGCAAGAGTTATAGGGCAACTATGAACCTCATACTGCTATCCTCCTACTGTTGCTACAATGTTTAAAATTCGGATGAAAGAACCCCAAAGAAATTCAGTCCTCTGGCAGGCTGTAATCAGGAAGGATCTGTATCTGGTGATGTGTCCATCATTGGGGATGGCAATGCCGGCACGGCAAGATCATCAGCATCTTTCATAGAATTCCTTAGCTTCTACCTCTCATCTACCTTTGTGACTTTCAGTGGCAATACTTACATTCAAAAGAAAGTGATTTGCATAGGCTCCTGTGTAGCACCTGTCTTATGCGATATTTTTCGATCTCAATGTGAGAGGGGCATAGCGCAGAACCTCCCCACAGACCTGGTTACACGTATCTTTAGATACCTGGATGACTATCTTCTACTTTGCATCAGACTTGACCAATAGGATTCTGCTACATTCAACAACATAAGCAACACTTTCGTGACAGAAGCTCAAGGACTCAAGTTCACGCATGAGTTACCAACTAATAGCAAGCTTCTATTTTTAGATCTCCAACTGTCCTTTGAAGACTCACACATGTGTTGGACCTACTCGCCATGGTCCAAAAAAAGACTCCTACCTTTTGAATCTGCCCACTCAAAGATAATCAGAAGAGGTATAGTGCAAAGTTCGCTTCAAAGCGGCCCTACAGAAGTCTTGTGAACACACGGGCAAGTGTAGTTTCGAAGCACATAGTGCAGTGGCTGCGGGACTCCGGATACACCAATTCATTATTGTTTGATGTAGCAGAATGCCTGACAACTCCCAAGGAAAGAGGAAAACGAAATTGTGAGAAGAAAACGCGGCCGGCTACGATACCCTACATTTACAACATATCTCCCGACTTGAAACGAATAGCCTCAAACTACGAAGTACCGGTAATATTATCAGCACCGAACAAACTGAAACAATTGTGTCCCAAGGTCAATTCGCTAAATGAAAATAATAAACAATGCACCGTCAATCATACATATAGTACGTCATCTGCAACACCAATGTAGTGTATGAAATTCCGTTCACATGTGGGAAAGTGTACGTTGGACAATCTGGCCGCTGTGTGAATGTGAGACTTCGAGAGAATCACCTTTCTCTTAAATCATCACCATCGGGGCTTTTTGCTGTTCCGAACTGTACGGGGGCTGAGACCTTCGTCAAGCTGCTACCAAGCAGATTTTTGTCCATAAGTCCCCTGTTGTCATGTAATGAGATGTGACAACAAATAAAACTTGATTTGATTTGATTTGAGATCTCGCCATACGCGTCCGGGAGTGCCACTGCTCACCTATATGCCAACAGACTAAAATCCTCAAGTGCTACCATAAAAACAGATCCAGAGAACTATGCACGAACTCATCTCTGTTACGTCACGGCGCGGTGGTGGCGCGTCGGTCGCACTTCCGGTCTGGGGCTGTGGGCGGAAGGCCCCATGTGAGGCGTGTATTCCTGAGTTGTTTTGAAAGGAACCTGACGAAAACATGCCTTTTCGTCAAACCGCCGCGACTGGGGCTGTGCCAAAAAAGTCGAGAAAGGTTTGAAGATCAGTTTTCATGTTCTTGGTTCGTCCGAGAACATGGATATGTGGTAAACCAGCCGCCGCCGGACCACAATTGCTTGGGCGGGAAGCACTTTGGGTTGAATTCACGGATACTTGTGGTCATCAGATTTATTTGTTTTGTTCCAACATGAACGCCGGAAAACCCTCAAGTTGTACGGCCCACCTGCGGACTACGTTCAGTGCGTCTTGAAGTTCGAACGGCCGTCTGATCGTTCGAACTGTCGTCTGCTCTTTCAAATGCTTCTGCTTGTCGTCTGCTCTTTTAGACGACACCGGCCCGTGGACCAAATGTTCGCCCGGTACTTGCGTTAAGAAGTAAGTGCAGGCCTCAAAAGGCTTAAGTTTGAAGGTTGGTAAGCAGGCTCGACGTAAACAGTAGATACAAGGAGATGTTGATTATTGTTACCAGCGGCCATCACCGACTTGTTATGCCTGATTCACTTCGTCCGATTCTGCTTGCGATTTTCAGTATCGACGTCGACCATCTCAGCTGCGGTTCACGCTTTTGCAGCCCGAGCAACGTCGCGACTGAAAATTGCGAGCGAAATCTCATCATGTGAATCAGGCTTTAGCGTACATTCTGCGGCGTCCACGCGGAATGAATCGCCGCATGTCAGATTATTCACGCGAAGTTTTGCGGTGTAACGAGCTTCGTTGATTTCGCTGACGCCGCTCATGTAGTCAGACATTGTCAGGAAGACGTAAAATCAACAATTCGGAAGCGATAAAGGGCAGGGGGACTCACACCGACGCCGATAACATCGCATTTCAATGGTTTGTTTATGGGCGACGGCGAGCTTGTTGCCCACACCCCCATCGCGCATGCGCGGCGCCGGTGGCGTCCGCTAGGGGCGCTCCGGGCGCTCCGGTTTGTTTGTAAACATGAGTTGGTGTATGAGGCGAATACCATCTTGTCTCAAGCGGATACTTGCATAAGCATACCGTCAATAGCATTGTCTGAGAAAGAGATAGGGTACCTCAACCTTTTTCTTAACCCGTGTCGCTTTAATGTTTTCTAACTTTATCTTTGACCTTGGTCGCTTTTGTTTATATGTCTAAATTTTGTTTTTTTATCGCGCTCTCTTTCTCTCTTTTTCCTTGCTAGTTTAAAGGGATGAAGTCACATTTAATTTTAATTTCTTTAATGTATCTATAATATAAAGCATAAATTTTCCTCCTCTTCTACCTTCATGTGTCAGTTTCTTCTTTTATGTCTTCCTCAGGGAATGCATAACCTTAGGTTGGAGTTAGCGCTCTAAGTCCTGTTCTTCTTTTCTTTTTTGGTGTTTGCGCTTTTTGATTTTTAACAACGTATAGCCAACTAGCCCAACAGTTAACTCTGATTCAGTACCTTTCTGCCACACTAAGCCCCTTTTGGTGTGTATTTTAGCGAATTGTGTTTATTTTTACATCGATTCCATTGCCTTCTCTACTTGCCAAGCCAGGTTCTACTCCTTCGCCATCAGACACAGCGTGATTCCATATGACGTCAGTACGTTGTTTGACAATGCAAGATCACCAATGCATCACGTCAAGAGGATGTGCCGGATTTTTCGTTCTGACATGTTGGTGACAAGTTCGGGTTTATCGATCCGGTCTCAGCGCCCTTGCCGGCGTTGGCATCCCCACGATGGACGCATCACCAGATACAGATCGCTTCTCGACTACAGCCAGCCGGAGGACTTCTAATTCCTTTGGGGCTCTTATACCCAATTCACATGGCAGCGTAAAGGTACCTTTAGCTTAGGTCCCTTAGTTAAATGTACCCGTGGTAAACGGTGTTCTTGATCACATAATAAATAAACGGCGCACTTTAAGTTAATGTCGATTTGCATTCTTGCTAAACCGCGAGAGGAGCACGTGACAAACAATTATTCCTCGAAATCGGTTTGACGCGCAGTTTTTGATTATTGTGTGTGAAATATCACATTTAAAACCTAAATAGTATTTGTGTTTGCTTTTGTGTCACTTTATTTTTCCCCAAAGTCTAAGGGCGCACCTAACTGAGTCTTGCTTTAAAACGTCCGACCCCTCTGGCCACACTAGCCTTAAATCATCTGCGTTTAGCAAGTTTCCATGCGAGGCGGCCGACCTTTTTCTGTTTTAGCAGCTCTGTATTTCCGCAAAGTTCTCACTGGAAGTTTGGACTAAATAAGGCCCGACCGAAAAAAAACCACGTCGGAGGCTCACGGTTACTGCCAGTCACGCCATCGAAAGGGATGGACGACGATGAGAACAAAAGGGTCCTGGGCGGTAGAGTTGGACGACTTCCGCCTACAACCTCAAAAGGAGCTTGCAGTGGTTCATCGCGTGTCTGGGTTCGTAGCAGACATTGATTTCCACGCCCCGCCGCTGCTACCTGGTAGATGTAGTATGCGTTCCCTGTTAATGTATTATGTCATCACATTTATCTTCACAATCATTTCAAAATTTGCGAGATATATATATATCAATTTCTTATATTGCGTTAAAACAAGATGCATTCAAAAATCTGTGATTTTTATTTTGACTTCGTGGATCCGAGGCTACTCTCTGTAGCTGTACAGGGAGCTTGGCGAGGCTGCGTTTAAGACGGCACCTCCCTTAGCGAAAAGGGAGCTTTATGTGCCGTGTGATCGCGATCTCCAGCTACCTTTACTACGGGTACCTGTACGCAAAGGTACCATTACGCTGCCAAGTGTGAATTGGGTATTGCATCCCTCGTCAAAAATACCCGCGTTCATCTAGGACGCAGCGGAAAGGCGAGTCTGTTACTCTCTGAGGCTGCAAGCCCCTTCCGGATGATAGACGCGATGCTCTTGAAAAAAGACCATAATGGTGTACTAAACCCAACAGCATGGAGTACATATGGTGTCAAACGTCCATGGCATTGCTACTAAAGCCCAAGAGAGAAAACCTACAGCGTTGCATTTTCGATTGCTTCTGGGAAGTACTACTGAAAGAAGGCCCTCAAAGCGACAGAGAAGATAAATTTAACTCGCATAGTTTATCACTCTTGAGAAAGCATTTTAAATCTCCTTATTTCTGACAAGGAGGGAGGGCTTGTTGTGACGGCCAGAGAGATTTACCTCGATAAAGCCCAATTCTGCTATAGCAAAGAATTTTTACTGCTTGGAAAAGTTTAATCCGGAAACACAGTGGAGGCAAAAGCACTCCAGATGTGCCACAAGCTAGATCTAACCCAATTGAGGAAACACATAGGTGCTGCAGAAAGTGACCAATTGGAAATGTTTTTACCGCAACCTCCTGAGGTACAAGCAAACCATCCAGTGCCTTAGGAAAGGATTTCCATTCTTTAGCTTTTATCCCCACCGGATTACATATAAACTTATCGTGTCTTCAACCGCAAGTTGCTCAGATGATCTGTCATCTGCAGTTGCTTGCTTGATGGTCACTGAGAGCACATCTAAGGCACTCTTATATCTTTGCCAAATGCTGTTTTTCTCGTCCAAGGGGAAGAGCTGAAAAGCAGTCTGCAGTACTACGGTTTGCCTCGAAGTCAAAACCTGCGTTAGTAGACGTTTGGTAAGTGGCGTCACTACGGACCCCATGTCATGCCGGGTTCGCCCCCTCACGTTTGGCTACGCTTGTTTTTACCGTGTCTGCAGATAAGCGCTCCTTGTTTGTTGAGCCGAGCCTGGTTAAAATCTGAACACATTTAGGGGCACCCCCTCCCCCACCGGTTGAGGCAATACACCACTTGGCCACTGCTTTTCATGAACAAATGTCTTGGTAACGCCCTGCCAGGATGACTATTCCCTCCCCTTCTTTCACTCCCACCTTTAATTCTAATCTTCCTACCTCGTTTCTCCACCATTCCCTTTAACCTTCTTGACAAAGGGGCAACAGTGAGTGGAGCAAAACACTAGACTAGATCCACTTGAGGTATAACATCTGATTGAGCGTTACTAGAGTGATGTGCTCAGCAAAGCTATTTTTGGTTATTAGCATTTACATTTTCCCATCTTTGGCCCCATGGTGGGTGGCACAACACAGATGTCAAATATTTCCCATTTTTACAAGGGTCCCTAACCAAAACTTCCTTCTGATCTACCTCTGAAGCAGTCACATCCAGATATCCTTCTTTTAAAGACTACTTTCAATGCTCGAGCCTTCCCACAGTTTCAGTAATGCACTGTGATTATGAACTACCACTTGAAAGCTCTCTCCCGTTCCTTGTTGACACAAACCCTAGAATCATATAGTGGAAAATCGCACAAAGCAAGCAGCTCCACTCTGAGACCTCTTTGTTGAGGTTGAAACAGAGTAATAAATATTGCCCTCTTTGGGCTTACTAGGCCAGCTGACCACAAAGTCACACTAACGACACACCAATCTCTCAACACCATTCGGGGAGCGATCTCCGAACAGTATCTGTTGGAAAGCACAGAGGGTGAGTTTCTTAAAGGCTCAGCATCCATGTTGTGATTGCACTGAGGCGTACTAGATAACGTGGGGATGATAAAGTGAAGCCTTCGAGGTGCCTTGTGCTTGCATTTAACTCCCTAACACTTCAATAGGCGGTCAAGTCGGCATATTTCAACTAAAAAGTTCAACCGTTTATCCCACAACCAAGACTTTGAATTAGCTTCCCGCGTTTCAGACATCGCGCTGCGACTTGTTGGGGACGGACAACCAGCAGATAATGTTCAACCAGTGATCACCGTATTGACATCTGCACAAGCAATTTCTCCAAATGCGTGAAATTTTCAGGTGATTGACCTCTGCCCTCCCGCTCATGCACAAGGCTTATATAAGCGAAAAAATGCTAACATTGAAATCAGAGATGTGAACTTTGAAGCCCGGAAACGCCTTTCGTTCTTTAAAGAGTGGCCCCTGCACCGCCGGGGTCAGCAAGAGGGCACCACCGACATCGGCTTCAATGGGGTCACAAGTCTGCCTTTTAAATCTTTCTGCCTACAAAAACACCAAGCCCCCAAAGTCTTATCTGTTGTTTCTCAAGAACAGAGGCATCCAACTCAGACTGTCCCCTTTAATTGTGAAGGACCCGCGCCGCCTTCCCCCCGCGTTCTTTGAGAAAACTGTGACGACGGAGTCACAGTTCCTTGAGGGCACTCTTCGTCTTAATCGCAAGGGGGGTATAGGAAATGGAGACCTCCAGCAGTCCACCGGAGTCTCCCCTGGCTTCGAAGTATGATAAAAAAAAACTCGTCTAATGTTGAAGATCCAAAGAAAAGACTAAAGTGAAGTCTGCAGAAAATGGCACATAGCAAGTGCTTATTCATGGCTGCTATTTCAACTCTCCTAAGAATTTTCGTTGATACTCTATACACCTCACGTCATCACGGGTATTTGTCGCTGACCTGGATTACCCCCACTCACTCCTGGGGATCAGTTCAGACGGATAAATATCGGCGACTCTCTTGTGAGTGGCGTCCACGCGAAATATGCCCCCCCCCCCTCCGCCCCCCCGACTCCCGGAGGCAAGAGGGGCAGCTCCACAGTGATCAGGCGCAGGATTATTGGTGACTCCAACGCCTGCGGCTTTCTTTTTATTTGTTTTTCCCGAAGGTTTGTATAGAACTCCCCACCTGCAGAGTCAATCCAAACTTATTCATGTCTTTTATAATTTCAAGGAATTCATTTTTAGGTGTCTCCTAAAACCCCACCCTGTGCGTGTGCATCACAGCTTTAGCTGCTTCTGTGCCAAGGCCCGACCTCGAGGTCCTGAGTTTAAAACGTGTGACTGACAATGAGTCTCATTCAATGAACTTGTCTAGGTCTCCTGCATAACTGTGACGATGTTTGCTCTCTTTTAGATTAATATCGTCCGCTGGCTTTGTGCCTTTAGAAAACCATCTGAAGGAGAGTCGTCGAATTTCTTTAGGGACTTTCATCAATTCTCCGAGGATAAAGAACAATCGTTCCAGTCTTCTGGCCGTAGTAGTGCAGATACTAGCTGCATGTGTAGAGCTTCACCTCCACACCGCCATAGAAGCAGTAGATACTTGCGTTCTGTTCGACCGACTTATAACCCTTTGTTCGCTTTACCTTCCTCCATACTTCCATTTATAGTGGAAGATGATAATCAATCATGGATCAACTACCCCATCCATTCGCCATTATCGGTGATTTTAATGCCCACAATCTGTTGTGAGGAGTTCTAGATTCGGTATGTATGAAGCAATCGTCGAACGGTTTATCTTGTCAAACTTGAGGCTATATAACGAAAAAAGCCTACTTATTATAGTGCATCTACAAACTCGTTTACATCAACTGATCGTTACATCAAATAACCTTTGTTTCAATTTTCATGGCAGGTTACTGCTAAGCTCTTATGCAGTTACCACATGCCGATTGTTTTAGACTCAGTAACCAAGGTGTCACACTCACCACCAAAGCTCACCGGTGATTTTTAGAAGGGAAACTGGTCAAAAGTCTACAATCCTCACGGCAGGAGTGAACAGCTCTCAACAAGGATTCAACTGACAAAGTTAAAAAACACCTAAAGAACTTTATATTTCAGGCAGCCTTTATAGAAATTCGAGTGACCATGGGACAACTCCACACCGCCCAAGCCTTGCTGTAATAAATAATGATGGGAATCATGCAAAAACAAAGACATGAAGCACGTTTCGACGATATCTGACATTCTGGAAATTTCTTCACTTCCATCAAATGAAGACCCGTGCACAGTACATTCGCCGGCAATCAAAATGAAGAAGT
>JAZHYW010023440.1:0-19539 GCA_037355805.1 Ixodes ricinus
TTGTATTCGCGTAGACTAGGTGGCTACCGCCCGAATACTCAGGTTTATTGATCAGGAGCGGATCAGCGTTCGGGCACGACTGGCTTGCGCCATCGGAGCTCGTGTCTCTGTCGCGCTCTGCGGACACGCGCTCTCGCCGCAGATCGCATGAGATATTTGGTGGTCGCGTGGCTCCGCTGGCCATCACACTCCTTCCCCCTCTAGATGCTGTCGCCATATCTATCAGGAGGCCGTCTTCAACGTTGTGGTCTAGAGGTAGGTGGCGGAACCATCTGCCCATCAGGGTGAACATCAGTTTGAGCCTCTGCGAATTCCTGTGCTTCTTTTGGTGATGGCTGCACAACCATCGGAATGGTCCACTGCGCGGGTAAAGCTTGTGGGCTATTGCTGTTGCCTTTTGCTGAAGATGGTATCGTGACCACTTGTCCTGAAGCGTCTTCTGCGGGATTCCTGATATGATCTTCGTGCCTTCGTACATTGCCATCATTTGTCTTCACAACCCAAGAACGGAATCCGAGCCTTTTAACTACTGTTCCTGGTATCCACAACGGTGTTCCTCTGAAGTTTCTAATGAATACGTTGCGGTTGACCGAAATCTTCCTAGGAGACGTGACTGGTTGTGTCGCTTCTTCATCTCGCTCTCTCTGCGGTTGTAGACGTGTGATTGCTGTTGACAATTCTCGACCAAACATGAGCACAGCCGGCGTCTTTCCTGTCGTGAGACTGATTGTGGTATGTTGTTTAAGCAGGAATCGAGCAAGCCGGCAAGACAAGCTTCCCGTCTTGTCCTTAGATAAGGCCTGTTTAGTTTCGTACACCATTCTTTCTGCTTGACCATTGGTCTCGGGATGGTATGGAGCACTTGTTACGTGACGAATACCGTTATTCTGTAAGAATTGTTCGGTCTCGGCGGATACAAACGATGTACCGTTGTCGCTGACAATCTTACGTGGTACTCCGAACGTTCCAAACAAGTTTCGGAGTTCTTGGATCAGTGAACCGGAGTTGATGTTGTTCATTTGGCGAACTTCGAGCCATTTGCTGAAGGCATCAACAACTATCAATAGCATTTTTCCTTCCACGGGTCCGGCAAAGTCGACATGTATAGTGTCCCATGGCTTCGATGGTCGTTGCCATTCCGGAACAGGTGCCATTGGGCGGTGCCCGTTGGTGCTGTTGGCAAATGCAGCATGTCCTTGCCTTCATCTCGATATCCTTGTCTACTCCAGGACGCCAGACGTAGCCACGAGCAGCCGCCTTCATTGTCACCATGCCTCGATGACCAGCATGCAGTAAATTGAGTACCTGAGCTCTGGCTGCGCTGGGGATGACCACTCGTGATCCTCTGGTCAAGCAGCCGTTGAGCGTCGAGAGTTCTTTGGCGACACTTTTGTATTGCCTGCAGTTATCACCGTTGAGCTCTTTTACGCTGCCGTGATGTACAGCCTTGTATACTATCGCTAAGGCTTCGTCTTGTTGAGTGAGTGCTGCAATGCGTTCTGGAGATAGTAGGGGAATCGGCGAGCATGCAAGCATCAGCACCTCACCTGGGGTGCAGGGCTCGTCGATATCAGCAGGAAGAGGTAGCCGGCTGAGGGCGTCTGCGTTTTGATGTAGTTTTCCTCGTCTGTACCTTAGTTCATAGTCGTAGGCACCGAGTTTTATACACCATCGTGTCATACGCGGGGATAGAACTTGGGGTATGAGCTTCGAGCCTCCCAGTATTCCCAAAAGTGGTTGGTGGTCGGTGTAGATTACGACCTGTCGTCCAGCGATGTACTCATGGAAATGGCATACAGCGTAGACGATGGCCAACCCTTCTTTATCCAACTGGGAATAGTTTTTCTCCGCGGCTCCTAGTGTTCTGGACGCAAAAGCGATTGGAGCTTCGCGTCCATCGGAGTCTTTTTGAGCGAGTACTGCTCCAATGCCGTATGGAGACGCGTCACAAGACAGCAGCAGGGGCCTATTCTCGTCATAATGCTTGAGAACGGTCGAGTCCTTAATCAAATCCTTAAGTTTGCGAAATGCCTCCCTGTGACTGTCCGTCCAGAGCCATGGCCTGTCCTTCTCAAGAAGCTTGTAGAGGTCTGCTGCGACCGTAGCCCTGTTCTTGAGGAAGCGATCGTAGAACGCAAGCAACCCCAAAACAGCTTGCAGTTCCTGTCTTCCGGTTGGCTCTGGAGCGTCGAGGATCGCTTGCACCTTGTCAGCGGTTGTATGAACACCTGCGGCGTCAATCCTGTGTCCCAGAAATGTAGCCTCGCTGACTGCAAACTTGCATTTTTCTTTCTTGAGTTTCAGACCGCAGCTGTCTAGCCTGGATAGAACTTGGTCCAGACGTTCATTATGCTCTTCTATGGTTGCTCCGCTGATAATGATGTCGTCAAGGTAGACGCTTATACCTTCGATGCCAGCTAGTGTCGTCTCCATCATCCTCTGGAAGATCGCTGGCGCTGCTGAAATTCCAAATGGCAGCCGTGTCATTCTGTACAATCCTTTAATTGTGTTGATTGTCAGGACAGCTGCCGTGGACTCTGTCACCTTCAACTGCTGGTACGCTTGGCACAAGTCCATTGTGGAGAAGATGGTCCCTCCTCTGAGGTTTGACAGGACTTCTCCTGACGTTGGTAGCGGATAACTCGATTTTTTTGATGCGGCGTTCACAGTGCTCCTGTAATCGCCACACAGCCTGATAGCTCCGCTCTTTTTCCGGACGAGTACAAGCGGCGTAGCCCATTCAGCGTGCTGGACTGGTTCAATGATTCCTTGCTGCTGTAGCTGCTGAAACTCGAGCGTTACAGCTGAGCGGAGCGCGAGGGGAACCGGGCGAGCTTTGCAAAACTTTGGCGTTGCTCCTTCCTCCAGTTCCAAGTGCACTGGGAGTCCCATGTAGCCGGAGATTTCATCCTGGAACACCTTGGGATGTCGTTGAAGGACTGCTTCCACCTCTGGCGGCGTGGTTTGTTGCTGCACCAGGTTGATTCCCTGTACTCTGATGTGGAGTGCGTCGAACCAATCTCTGCCCAAAAGGTTGCAGCCGGACCCTTTCATCACTAGCAGCGGCAGGATATAATCTTTTGACTTGAAACGTACATGCACTTGAAGCGAACCAAGAAGTTTCAGGCCCTCACCACTCCAAGTGAAAAGTTCCAAGTCATTCTTAGTGATTTTCGGGGGATTCTTAGGCCACGTGGAGCGAAATGTCTCTTCGCTAATCAGTGAACAAGCGGCGCCAGAATCAACCTCGAACTGAAGAGGCTTGCCCTCAATCTGAAGAGAAACGTGAAATTTGGGAACGTGCCTTCTGGTGGACAGCTTGTTCAGTTCATAAAATGAACTTCTGGAAGAACACGTCGGCTGGCTCCCGACCTTCATCACTGGTTCAACGTTGTGATTCGTTTTCTTGCGTCCTGCTCTGCCTTGGTGCTTCTTCGTCAGACACGCCTTTTCGATATGTCCAGTCTTCTTACAGTACCGGCACTCAGTCTTCTGGAATCGGCACTCTTGTGGCTCGTGCTGACCCGTGCATCGGTAGCACCGACGTTCCTTGTGTGAAGCAGAATCCTTGTCGGCTTTCACAGTCTTGTTTATTTGGAGCTCCTCCTGGTTCTTGATGGCTTTCTGCTGTTTGTAGGCGCTCTCTGCTCTGACGGCAATGTCCAATGCGCTGGTGAACGTTAGGTCTTTCTCAGCAAACAGGCGTTGTTGCAGGAGTTCGTCGCGGATGCCGCAGACGAACCTGTCGCGCAGCATCACTTCTAGCGGCAGTTTGGTGTCCACTTGTGGCATCGCTTGTTGCTGAGTGCTAGCTGCAGCACCGGATGTTTGAGATGACGCTGGAAGCTGCGTTGTTGTTGAAGCGATTTGCACAGTTGCGGAGGGCAAGATGCCGAAATTACAGTCGCCTGCTAGCTGCTTGAGAGCCGCAACGTAGCTACTTATTGATTCTTCCGGCAATTGGTCTCGCCGTTGAAATTTTAACCGGCTATAGAGCTCCGAAGGTCGAGGGTCGAAGTGCGCACCAAGGATGGTCACGAGCTCGTCGAACTCAACCTCTCCGGGTCCTCTGGGTGCCACTAATGCTCGTACCACTTCGTAAGTCTCTGGGCCACAGAGCGTTAAAAGGAGCGCTCGCTTCTTATCCATGGCGTTGATGCCATTGGCCACGAAGTAAAATCCGAGACGTTCGAACCACGATGTCCATGACTTGCCTGAGAAGGCTTCTAGCTTCCCTTGCATGGCCATGGCTTGTGGTCGGTGATTTCAGGCTTCGTTGGTCCTTGGTTCCTCGTCGCAAGTGTTGTATTCGCGTAGACTAGGTGGCTACCGCCCGAATACTCAGGTTTATTGATCAGGAGCGGATCAGCGTTCGGGCACGACTGGCTTGCGCCATCGGAGCTCGTGTCTCTGTCGCGCTCTGCGGACACGCGCTCTCGCCGCAGATCGCATGAGATATTTTGTGGTCGCGTGGCTCCGCTGGCCATCACAGTAGAGAATTGTAAACGTCTTTAATTTAAAAAAAAAACTCGATCTGGAACGTATAAATTGTGGCACCTCTAACCTGGTGCATTTAGTCGCCCTTCCTTCGATTCCCAATGGGCCATCTATACCTCGCTACTTCTCGCTGTACTTTTAGATGGGCAGTAAGTCACAGCAGTCCTGTCAAGGTCAAATATACCGCCAACGATTAAAAAAATGAACCATTCTACTGCAGATAGTTCATATATTGTAAAAACAAGCAATATATGCTATTGTGCTTCTTATCCGTTTCTTCTTGATATTTTAAATTTTCTGATTATTAGTTACAAACCACGCCAGTAGGAAGGTTTGGCGTCAATTTGAACGCGTGCCAAAAGCATACTTGTCTCCAGGTACTGCGATTTTGGATCCTCACGTTCTTCCTTAGCATCAGTAAAACGGAGAGAAATATAATTGTTCCGCATCGCCTTTACGAGACGGAGAGATATTCGGTCAAGAACATAACATTTTTTGAGAAGATATTAAACGTTTAGGTGCCTTACAAGTACCTAACACAAATCACTGTGGTGGAGCATGTCAATCGGCGCTTTAGGTACTCACTGAGTGCACTCAGCTAAACTTGCAAAACCAACCAAAGAACACTTTTAATAAGCTTAATCAAGAAAGGATGGCCATCTCAGTCATGCTCCACTGACTTCGCACTCGCAGTGGCAAAATGGGCAGACGACGCCCCGTAGCAATTGAGACTTCATGGCAAATAGCGTGGGATAACACTCGAACTTCTGACCAGCTAAACTGATTAAAAACAGATCAATGATTGGTCTTCAAAATGCGTTCCTGAAGAATGATTTGTATGCGGGAGATTCAGGGATGGCATATTACCGTATGTTTCAGATTAAGAAAAGCGAAAAGTGCCCTTCCCACAAAGTTATCTGCTGGCCATTCTTGGTGGTTTCCTTCTCTCCAGCGTTCACTTTTTTAAAGTTGAAATTGTGGAAGGCTTTGTGGGACGGGCTTGTCCGGTGTCTTCTTAAACTGTAACACACCGTAGATTGTCTGGATAAAACCCCGCTTTTTCTTAGCGGTTGTGTTAATACATAGGAGACACTGGTTATTCAGAAGAATTTTCACTTTTGAATTCCTGAAAACAAAATGGCGTCACACATCCAATCATTTTCACATTAACAATTTATCAGACATCTAAAGAAATAGGGGCTTTGCCAGGTGACCTGTTTTCTTAAGGTATGCATTCACTAGATCAGAGCTGTTGCAAACAATAAAGGCTAGTTCGCACACTTGAGTTTAGATGAAACCGAGTGCAATGTGCATCCATCAATATTTCCTATTCGCAATATTTTTTTTAATTTCTTTGCGTAGTGTTTTTGAACCATGGAGTTTAACGCTTTTTCAAAATGTTATAAACAACAATTTCGCAAAGATAGTACGTACATTTGATCCTTCCAATACCGTGAACAAACCTTCACTCTAGGTAAGTGCATTTCAAAGGGTACCAATATATCCCTTAGAAGGATATGTATTCACTTTATAGTAAATTTCTTCAGAAAATAATGCATAGAGGCTACAGTTATCCTAAAGAAAAAGTATTATGTTTTCATCCAACTTTCTATAAATTTCGCCATTTTTTTCTCCAGTATTTTTATGAAACTTATTGTATAAGGATTGAAGAGAAACTACAGATATTTATACGAAGCATATAAAGGCTCTAACAACGTTTCTTGCCCCTTCGGTAAGCAATTGATTATATTTTTTGCAAAAAAAACATGAACATTAGTTTAGGTATGTTGCAATACATCTACGAAAACCTGCACTCACCACTTACCTTGTGCGCGTACACAGGCATCACAAGTATTCTCGACATGGAGCACTCGCAACTCCAGCAATTGAGTATCGCTGTTTGCTCCGGTGACGTATATACCCTACACCTAAAATGCAATCATGTGTACGACGACCACCCAGGAACTTACAACATTACATGTATGTTCCCTTTTCTCGCCAAATATTTATACGAAATATACTTTCTAAGCATTTGTGAACCAGGTCTTTAAATATAACGCTTTGCAAGAAGCGTAAATAATTTGACACAATCAAAAAATACAGACTACGCAATGAGGCTGCTTCACGGTGCATCTTGTTATTCTGTCACGTCTCGTCTTTAAAAATACTATAAAAATACGGTGACAGAAAGTTTATTAAGACGTGGCGATAGAAATGTTACTGCATTTTAGTCGTCTGAGCTCTACTCTATGGAGTTCGGTTGAAAGAGAGTACATAGAACTTTATTTGACGTTGGCGTTACGACGAGACTGGATAGAACGTTTAAAGTGACGTCAATATCTGCACATAATTTATATAAACGGTCTGAATTATTTTTTTTTTGCTATTGCGCTCGCGTGTCAAAGGGTTTCCTAGTTGAAAGGGTGGGGAAGGCTGTACAAGGCTGCTCAATACACGTGTGTGCGACCAAACGCATGTGTGTGCACCATGCCGAAGGATTATACGGATACGAATGCTCTTCAACACCGACTGCGCTGCTCACCATCTGCAACGATGTCATGGCGGCCAACTCGAACGCCATGGCAGTGCCCGCGCTCGCAGACGGCAGAATGAGAGACAGGTGGCACATGATGTTGATTGGTAGCAGAAAGAACAGAGGGTGCTTGCCGAACTTGTCTGCCTGCGGATCAAACAATTATATAGTATCTTGCAACATACTAAGCACAAGAAAAAAATATGTCTCAAATTCAGCCGAAGAGAAACTTCACTAGGCAATTCACTAGGAACGCATCACTTATTCTTACATCAAAGAAAGAAGAGCATAGGTCAGCGCGCTTCATTTCTTATAGCATGGTAATACCTAAAACATAAACTGCGTAATCATTCAGTGCATAAATGCTGGGCATAGGTAACTGGTGACGTCACCGCACTGCTGGTGCTTATTCCCCCTAGTTCTTGCCAAAAGAGAAACGTTGGTGGCGCAAATTCCATGTTTCACAAAGTACGCGCGCTGCAGCAAGGCGCTCACAATTGCCGCTCATGCGACGTCAGAGCAAGCCTTTTTATTCTGAGAGCACCAACACTCGTCAAGTTTTGTACTCGTCCACCCGAACGCCTCCCGAGCGAAAGGCATTCCTCACCGACCTCCGCAACTCAAAGAGCATAAAATGCTAATATCTCCCTCCATTTCTCTTTCTCTTCACACCAATCCTTTAAAACTGGCTTTCTTTCGCATGTTCCTTAAACGTATGTAAGCAGACAACAAAGATCACCTCCGGAACCACGTGTGAAAGAGGATTGCATTTTGATGCAGTTGTTTTGGTGCACCCGCCCAAAATTTTGGTGTTGCCAAGAAAACCGTAAATGGAACGTTCCAAAGAGTAAACTAAAATAAGACTGCATTAAGGTGGAGAACTGAGCCAGTTGGTAAACGTTGTACATAATGGCAATAAAGACCTCAGCAAATGCTGCCAAAAGAAGGAACAAGCAAGACAGGAAAAAACTGCTCTGCAAAAACTTTGTCCTTTCGTGGATGTTTTTTTGTCTGCGTTTACTGCGTTTTTATGCTAATTATACCCTGAGTGTAGATATAAACAGTGGACACAATCGAAAAAAACAACAGTTGCCAGCTTGCCCTAGGTATTGTATAAAATAATATTAATATTTCTTTATCATAGCAACTGTGCACTGCTTTGTGGAACAAGTTGCTTGATAGAGATGTTATTCTAACATGGATGATTTAAAAGATGTGCTTGAGACACATTACCTTGCCAGATGCTATAAAAATTTAATTACAAGTTTGGCTCCCGTTCTGATGAAGTGGACGATCCTGCTTTTGTACGTAGTCAGCTCCCCGACACAGGCGATGATGATGACCACAAAGTACTGGAGGTATGAATGCTTCAACGTAAGGTTGAGCAGTTTCTCTTCTATCAAGTCGTACACCCGTTCTTCTGCAAGCAAATACAAATATAGTGAATATTCTGGAAAAAAAATTACCTGCTGCGTTTGTAAAAAATTTATTCACTTAAAAGCAACTTCATTACCCTTTTTGTTTTCTGAATTCCAATATCGCTCTGGGATTGGGTAAGAGTAGAGAGAAACCGCTTTTATAATCAAAGAGAAGCGCACAGCAATATTCGCAGGATATCCACTGACCTTCTCGCCACTTTTGATTAGTCAAGACTCGAGCCTGTTATGCTGTGGTGTGGTCATTACCGGACAAACACAAACAACCAAATAAAACATCCATATCTTCTGATCAAGCTGAGCAGAACTGGGGCATTTTCGGCTTCCTCCACCGAGTCTCATCGACCGAACATAGCCAGGGGGTACAGCCCTAGCCTTGGTGCAGCTAGGAAAATTTCTGAAATAATTTGCGAACCCATGACGCTGACTCGACCTTATTTGACGAATGAAGGCCCAGGTGTCAGGTACTCGAACCCTCAATGTAGTTAGAATGCAGCCAACACTGCTGGGTAAGAAGACTAGAGTTTCTACATCATGTCTCGGAGGGCAACGTGGGAGCAGATTCCACACGAGTGATGCATCACTGTTTGGCTGAAACTCGGGGTTATTCAGTGAGAACGCCATGCAATCCAAACGTTGAGGCAGACCTGGTGTCCAATCTGCGTACCGTGCCACCCTCTGGCAGGCGACGTGAACATCAAGCACTGCGGCCTTGTAATCGAAGTTGTGTTCATCGTAGTCACTTTAGTATTTTATTTAGCTAAGAATTTTCTTTCATCTTATCTAACAAAGTCTTTATAATTATGGAAACATCGAAAACTTTAAAGAACATACATAGTCGGAACCTCTTGGGTAGACAAAGACTCACCTCCATTGCGGCTGATATGGTAGATGAACCGCCAATGAGGAAGATGACTCCCCATGGCAGGCGCTTGTGCAGGTCTCCCCACGCGATGATCTCCGTCTTGGGGTCACCGGGGAGCATGTCGGTCGGGAAGAGGAATGCCATCAGGCCCACCATGAGCCCCACTGAAGCCGCCATCACCTCCCTGGAAGACAGACGTAAAAAGCGTTGGGTCAGCGTTTCGCTCAGCGAGTATTTAGGGCTCGAATAAACGACAGCATTGGAAACGCAGGGGCGTGGTTTAACATGACAAAGCTTCTTCCTTCGTGATTCGTTCCTCCTTGTTCTTGTCGGATAACAACCGTATTTTCAATGAGTGCGGAGGGACATTAATGTGCTTGGGGCTCTCCACACCCTGCGCTTCATCAACTGTCAGTGACTTAAGGCCCGTTCACACTCTTGCGACCGAGTACGACCGAGAGAGACCAGACCGGTTTTAAGCCTCTTGCGATCTTTAGGACCATCTCCGCTGTAGCGCATCCGGTCCTAAGAGATCGCAAGAGGCTTAAAACCTGTCTGGTTCCTCTCGGTCGTACTCGCTCGCAAGAGTGTGAACAGGTCTTAAAGTGGTACACAAAGAAAGTACCTAAAATATTACATGCAAAAGTGTAACAAGGTAAATTGAGCGGTCCCAGCGAAATAAAAATAGCGCAAAAAACGCCTTTTAGATTCCTGCGGAGGTTTAAAAAAACATTTCTTTGAAAACAAAAATGCTTTGCGAAGAAAAGATGAACACGAGGCGTTGAATTAAAAATGAGTGCAATAGGGGAAAAATGCGAACCCCCGAAAGCACTAACATACTTCTGCTGACACAGTAAGTAATGACATAACATGATAACCAGGGAACCGGAAAAAAATACTCGTCCGTTCCAGATTGCACAGTCTGCAAAAAAAAAAAAAAGTGATTGGTTTAAACATTTGTGTAATACATATATTTGCTCGAGTAATAGGAACACTATTCACTAACAAAAACGGTCATTCTGCTCTTTCTGCGAGCACGCGGATAGCCTATAACCGCGTTTGACAGAAAGTGGACAGTCATTTATGGAATTGAAATAGCGTTTTCCCGCAAACTTTTTATTTTTGCACATGAAACTTTTACGGAAAATCCTGATCTCAATTTTTTTACTCACCTATTTCGTTTTTAAATGTAGATCACCTTGATTGGTTGCATGTGGGCTCAGCGCCAAAGTAAAGTCAGGGGCCTTTGATAAGTAGTGCGTCTATTACTAGAGTAAATACGGTAGAGTTTCTGCTTTCCCGCAGGCGCGTCTTTCTTTTTCTTAATAAAGCAAGTAGTAAGCCTGAGCGTGGTGTTTCCGTTTCTTTTTCTTGTGACAATTTTTTTCTCGTGCTCATTTCATTTCGCTATGCATCGCCGAATCGCTTAAGTTAGTCTTCTACGGTTAGTGCCGCTAACCTTGGCGTAGAGCTGTTTTCAGCTAAAATACAATGAAAAAAATATTAATGTTTATGTTTCTCCGATTTTAGAATTGAAACAGAATACCACAATTTCGAAGTTATCATTGCGAACTCCAGCACTAAACGTGCGTTTGACGACGAGCCTCTCTTATTGCACATACCGCATCCCTAATAGTATCTGGCCGTTCACAACATCATGCAATATGGGTATGGTGAGAAATTATGATCAGCGTAAAAAATTATTAAAGCGGTGCTAGAATAGTACCTTTTCCTTGTATATTCGTCTGAGTAAAAGACCGAAAAACAAACTGAGTCAATTTGGGCCAACTGTTCTATCATTATTCTTGCGGCTAAACTACACACTTCTGGCGAATCGAGCGTATTTTTCATGTACGCTGGAACGTGTTCATGCCTAATTAAAGATAATGTGATAAGGCAGGCGAGCTGGTTAAGGTTAAAATTTTTATCCTTTCCATTCTGGTGAAGAAGGAAGACCAGCGAGGCTGTACTATAGTGGGAATGAAGTAATGGCCGGCCGCAAGTCGGCAAGCCGGAGTGGAAAGTCGGGAAAGGTTGCGGCCATCTACAAACGACGACGGCAACCAGACAACCGGCATGCCGGTTGTCTAGTTGCCACCGTTGTTTATAGGTGGTGGTAGCTGTCCAGTGTTTGGTGTCATCATTTGTTTCCTGACGGACACGATACTGGGAAAACGAGCTCTTAACAGCTCCGCTGTAAAAACATTTCTAAAATCCAAGACGGATGCGGGGATAAACACAAGACATCTCAAGTTGAGACGTCTTATGTTTGTCCCCTTCTTTAGCCTCCGTCTTGGGTTTTAAAAATGTTGGTTCATACCTCTTTGGATTTTTTTTTTTTAATACGAAGATAAACTAGAGGGTAGAGGCGATGAGAAGTTGAGCGGACTTCAGAGCGCCGAGCTATGATTGGAAGAATAGTGAGGAAACTCAAAGGCTACCGGTCTTTGTCGCAACCTTCTGTTCGAACACCTTACTACGCCGTGCGCAGGCGACCGTCGTTCGAACCCGAGACACTGGGCGAGGAGCAAATGACGCTCCTTTTCGTTCTGAGTGGAGGAGACAGGAGGTAGAGACAAAGGCAGCTTGCTTTTGCGTCTACGCACAAATCCTGCCAATCAAAGCCTGACACTCTAACGTCTTCAAGCGCTGTCGTGTCCTCTCTCCCAGTTTATTTGTATACGGGAAGACACTGCGGGTGAGGAAATGAGAGCACGTCGGGACGCCCGGACGCCGAGCTCTCATTGGAATGCATAGTGGGTAGACGCAAAGCTTGCTCCCTCTATTCACTGATGGAACGTGAACGCCAAACTCCAGACGCCGGCTGTCGGCGTTAGAACTTGCTCGAAGAGTGAATAGAGACAAAAGAAACTAGCTTTGCGTCTATCCAGTAGCCATACCAAAGGAAGCTAGGTGTTCTGACGGCCTGACGTTCTGACTCGTATAGCTCCTTTACTCACTGTTCCACGCTGAGCCACTGAGACCATCCCTCGGACATGAAGAAGGGATCTCTAAATGCGAGAAGTACAATTGCAGCGATGACTAGGAAGATGGAGACGTACTCTCCGTACCTGTGAGTTCAAGAGAAACAATACTTTGATCCGTCAAAATTACGCTAGAAAAGAAAATGGTGAAACTCGTTCTGCTTTCGGTAAGATACGAAAGCACAAATATATCCCTGCCAACGTCGCAACAACAGAGGCTTGCGAAAAACAGCTGCCAAGAATAAGGAGAGTATGAAATGGTCTTAGTCACATGAGTTATAGTGATATTTTTATAACCATCCTCAATAAGATATTTCGAGGAGAAAACGAGGCTTGCCGAAATGCTACATTTCTTTTGGTGAAAAACGTATTGAAGGCGGGTCACACATCACCACTTTTCTTCTAATTCAAGAGCGTCTACTCAAATCGTATGACGGATATGCATTTGCATAGTGCTTGGGAGGCTTCTTGATTTTGACTTTGATTAACAAAAATAAAAAAAGCTCAGTGAATTTTCAGACAGTGTCATATTCACTTTATTTTATTTATTATATGTTTTTGACACTGTCAGCAGGCCGTTTATAGGAGTTATCGTATATATATATATATATATCTATGTATATATATATATATATATATATATATATATATATATATATATATATATATTTATATATATATATATAAACACTTATGAAAACCCATTTAAAAAGCACCAATGTATTCAAACATAATACACATCTAAAATTTGTTGCCGATTGTGAAACACTAGTCTTTTTTTAATTTTCGCGATATCACAAACATTTGTTAACACGATGGTTCTGTCAGAAAGTTTCTTTCATTCCCTAATTGCCCTTTGAAGGAAACAAAATTTAAAATAATATTTTTTAACCTGTAGTTCCCGAATATACCATCGGGATTGAATTGAATGCCAACAGTAAATGGCACTTCGAGAGCACCACTGGTGAAGCTTCGTAGCTTTGGTTGTAAAGGATGAGGTTCAGACACATCGGAGTAAAACGCATACCCTCGCAGCGCCCTGCTCTCCACCCCGAAGTTTCATCAGTTTCCAGAGGCCTAGAGGAGACACAGCTTGTGTAAAGGCCAGGCGCTCCAGTGTTGGCACTTTATTCGAACCAGATGTACATATATATGACGGTGTCGCGCACATTCACCAAAACACACATTCATGTAAATATGTTTGCCCATTTAACTCAACCGTGAAGAATTAAAGAAACGCACTTTTATCGGTCACACTTCGTTCGTATATCAAGACTAGGAAGTTCGGCGAGTCTACTAAGTTTAGTGGGTGAATACGAACGATCTCATTTGTTAAAAAGTAACCTGGATGCGAGCCCTGGGACTTTATCGAGTTCTGAGAAATTCGTTGCTGTAAAGGCATCTTATTTTATTTTTGCATATTCCAAAACAGGTCTCACCAAAGTTTTGGAATTCAGTTTATTTTGTGTTTTTTTCTGGTGAATTTCCCGCGAAATTTCTTCTTAGTTCTTAGATACCAGAGTGCCTGTTTGCATTCGTGGAATTATTTTCGACATGACTATTTTATTATAAATCCCGCGAAAGCACTCGCCATTCAAAACGAAGTATAAGTATGCCCATATTCGTCGATTGAAAAGAGTTTAGATATCAGCATACGAACTCCAGATACCTAAGTGAGATCCGCAGTGAAACAAATAGCGCCGCCTGAAGAAGTATGCAGACCTCTCAACTCTGGATTGTTGACTCCGAAACTGAAAACACAAACCAAATCTCCAGAAGTTGTTTTAGAGATCCAAGTTAAAGACTTTTCTTGGCTTTTATTCTTTATATACAGGATTGAGGAATCAAATGTCAATGTAGTGGCCAAGCCACAAACAGTCATCGAAACAAATAAAATAAATAAATGTTTCAAGTTTTTGGCGCATCGACACAAACAGAACAGAAACCGATCGGCATGCCTGCTTATTTATCCCCATAAGCTTTAGACGGAGCTCAACGATTGACGCATTGACCTCAAAATGACGGGCTATGCATAACGCAACGTTTTTTTTTAATACAGAGCTTATAGAAGCGGAGAAAAACAACTACTTACGACATGTTTCCCATGATATGCAGTCGGTCCCTGATCACAACTCTGGAGGGCGGGTGAACACCGGCCTCATTGTTGTCGCTGTGGACAAAGCAAGTAAGGTTGCTTGCTTACAATGAACAATTTTCACTCAGCCACGAAAACGTCACACCAAAAGAAATTTACGTTTCACATCCGTTTGCGTATTCATAAAATATTGAGCTAAATCAACTTTTAAATGGGATAATGTAACCTTAACGGTTAAAGCACAACATAGGTGGCTATGAAAGAACATTTAATGGCCATTTTATTGATCATTTTACTGGCAGAATAAAAGTTATACCATATATTTTAGTGGCAACATTAGAGCGCAGCTCTTAGGCGCACGTTTCCGGCTTGAGCGGCGTCAGCGTAACCACGTGGCGCATTATGGGATACGTCCCATAATGCACCGCAGTGACGCGCGCGTGGCATCATGGGACTTTTTCATAATGCACCGCAACAGGAGGGAGGAGGGGAGGGAGAGGAGGAGGAGGAAGGAGGAAGGGGAGGAGGAAGGAGGAAAAGAGGAGGAAGGAGGGGAGGAGAGAGGAGGGACGAAGATGGAGGAGGATGTAGGAGGTTTTGGAGGAGAGAGAATGAGGAGGAGGGAGGAGGAGGAGAAAGAGGGGAGAAGGGGAGGGAGGAAAAGGGATGCGGGGAGAGGAGAGAAGGGCGAAGGCGACGAGCATGGGAGGAGTAGAGGAGGAGGGAGGGAGGAGAGGGAACGGATGAGGAGGAGGGGCATGCCATCCCCTCCACACCCTCCCTTCCTCCTCCTCAAGACCTGGGCTCTAATTCGGTATTACAGGAAGTTGTAAACGTCTCATTTTTTTATCACTTTACTGTTAATAAGAAGGGTATTATTGTTAGGGAAAAAACCAGCTGATAAGAAAATGATTCTCGGGTAAAACCAGCATCCCGAATTGTTCTTAAACATTTCCCTAACATGCCGGGGGTTGGTACATTGGACAAGTAGGACGGTGCATCAACGAAAAAACACGGGAACATGTCAATCACCTTAAACGATTGACAACAGGACAAGTAGTCACCCATTTGCGTCAATGCACGTGCACGGCCGAGCTCAATCAAGTCACTATCTTAGAAAACCAAAAAAACAAGCTCGCACGGGAGATGTTGGAGAGCTGGCCGTAAAAGAGAAGCAAGAAAATGGCGTTAGTTCCCCATCAGTTTCGCTATACAACAAAGAGAAAATATACTTGAATGGCTACAGCCCTTTTAATAGTTAGAAATACGGGTAATGATGCTAAACAGTTTGTCGTCCAGCGGTTGTTCGCGCATTTCCCTATATCCTCTGATCTGTATGAATGTTCTCGTAAATGTTTGTTCAGCTACTTCTTCCCAGTGTATAACCAACTAACTGAGCTTATTCCCGTCGTTAGGTATTATTCCGGATATTTTAATGATCAAATAATCGGTAATTTCACTAATAATCTGGAAACCTTTAAATCTATCCCAGGGAACTTTTAGAACCTTTGTATTTTTTTTTAAATTTGATCCGGTAGAATCTTTGTGGTAGCTTGTATTCTGTAATTTTCGGCTTAATATCACTAAAAATTCCGCCGTTTGAAATTGAAGCCCCTGTAGAAAAATCAATCAACCTCTATTTCGCCCACATAACAATCAGGAGAGTAAAATACGCCGATGTTTGATTATACTTTGTTTCAACTAAAGTTCGAACACAGCCGACGCTACGAGCTAAAGCGACCAATCAAAGATGAGTGAAAAGCGCAAGTCAATGGGCCTTTTTTGTTTATGATTGGTTGATCGATGATAGAACACCGACGGAAGCTTGATCAACAGCATGATGGTGGTGCGCTTTTGACTCTATCTGATTGGTCCCATTAGCTCGTTGCGTCGCACGCGTCTGTACTTAAGATGAATCGAAGTATTTCGTGCTTAAAATAAAAAATAAAACCTAACCTAATGTCGACAAACTGAATAATCGTAAATATAGTCACTTTGAGACTGAGAATCAATATATCAACGTTCACCATTAATGGAATGAGTAGAACTGAAGAATAACTACGTCCAGAAAAATTGCCAATGCACTCTAATGCCACCGTCGCACTAGAACGTCGACCGAAAAGAAAAACGACTCGCAGAAACCCTCAAGCACGTGGAGAATGCAATAGCAAGCCTTCCAAAAGTACCATCGAGTGCATGTGGCACATGTTTGAGGTGTGTCGGTGTATGCTGCTTCTGCTCATCTCTTTAGTAGGACTCGATCATGAACGTCAGTATAGAGGTACGGAGCCGACTTACTATTTCCGTATTAACAGAAAGTAAAGGACCAAGGCCGAGAGCAGCAGAGAGATGACACCGAATAGAAAATGCATGAGCCACCAGGTGCTCGTATCAAGCTTGAACTTGATGAGGTTCCTGCAGCAATGGTGGCCCCATCTGTTATGACTGTTTCAATGACGTCTACGGTCGAACACATTTTTATACAGGTGAAATCAATTCAAAGCGATCAGAAAAGTATCAACTTCAGAAACTACAAAAATGTGCCCTTCAAGAGCAGCTATAAAGAAGCACTCCCCTAAAGGATGGGTCACACGCTTGTCACTGATTAGGACCGAGTGCGTTACGAGTTCTTGTTACGTCTCACGACGAGCGGACACGCCAGTGCAATCTATCAGGAGCCATGGGAAACTTGCGATTTTTGTATATTTTATCATATTTTCAAGCATCGTCTTTAACAATTGCATTGAAAAGTTTTTTTTATAGTGTTATAAACCTGCATTCCTCATAGATAGCACGTACATTTGATCTCGCACTAGTGCCATGCTGCACATGCGTATAAAACGGGCACGCGGATAGGCTTCGAGAGGGTCAGCCGTCTACAAAGCAGATATCACAATTCAAGACATTATGAGTTTTTCGTTTTCCGTACCTTCACTCCATTCTGTAGAAAGCGCCAGCGCGCAGTTTTCTCTCCTCGTAAAATATGAAAATAGGTCGTAACGCACTCGGTCGAAAGATGTCGCAAATGGGTGGAAGTTGTTCACCTAAACATGCTTTATTTTTGACTTAAACTTAGCGGAAGGTCACTTGTGAGGAGATACGATATCGCTTCTCTACGCGAGTAATTAACCTAAACTGTTTGTTGGTGTGACAGAAGTCAGTTCTGGGAACCCAGGAGGTTTTTCACTGTACCGCATGTTAATAAAGGCCTTGTGTCCAGTTGGATGCTGATTCAATATCGCGATCAAGGATTTTCATTTATTCGTGCTCAAGTCTGCTAACAACAATTTATATTACCGGAAAGAATCTTTCATAAGCCTTATAGGCGAATAACCCAAGCATCAAAGGGCATGCCGGGAACGTATGTACGCGCGCTGCGCATGCTGGTGTCTGTAGCTGGGGCTATACGAAAGCAAACACCAAAAGCAAATGAAAGTTCGCACGCGCGTTCCACAAACACTATATCTTGGGTATTCATTTCAAATTGTTTGCATAGGGAGGCTGAGCACGGGCAGTGTGTGTACCTACGTGCCTGGCATTCTCTTTAATGCTTGGATAATTTAGTTGAATGGTTTCTTCTCGATCGCCTGGAATAAGGAGGCTGTAGAGAAACACACAAAAAAAAGAAATGGATGTTAATAAAAACAGAAACAAAAATAAATACAAACAAAATATCGAAGTACTCCTGTTCTTAGCTTTGAGAAAATTTGAAAAAAATTTAAGTGGAGGAAAAAAGGAGGCAAGGAGGATAATAACTCGAGGGATGGTGGAAGGAAATAATACATATCCGTTTCATTCTTTCGAAAATGAAACAACTAATATGAGTGACAAGAAACTTCTAATCACCTCCCTCCTTTCCTCCTAAAACAAATTTTTAAAGTTCTCATAATGAAGATTATTTTTAGAAAATGTTGAGTTTAAATTGCGTCATATGTGTAATTTCAGCATTTGTTTTGTTTCTGATATCTATCACACAAAATTTAAAAGGCGTGAACTTTTGTTTTAGCGAAGTAAACTATTAAAAGTTTAATTTAAAAATCATACGCCTACCTCAGCTCCAACTACTGATATGATCTCAGCGTCCAGTGTTGCAAAAATATTTATATTTTTATAAATTATTTATATTTTTATAAATTTTAAAAGAAACAAGTGTAACCGAGTTGAATGTCAGTGTTGTAGCGAAACATTTACAACTTTATTCAAAAACCTCTGCCAATTACATTCAATTTGTAAGTATGCAGACTAGTTAACACGCTTTCAGGAATATCTTCCGACGCAAGCCATTCATCTTGGGCTACAACCTAGATTTGTATTAGCTTATATATAAAAGAAATGAGTGCGTACACTTTTGTTTTGTCAGTGGTGTAAAGGATCTTTTATCTGGTATTTTTCATAATATCTTGATGAGAAAAACTTCACAGTGACAAAACAGACATAAGATCGTGTGGTGTTAAAAATATTAAGTTGAAACGAGTTTAAAAAAAGAAGTTGGCCCGAGTTGTCAGTGGTGTAACGGTCATTCGTACAGCAGTCTTATATACATTCAGTCGCGTCAACGCTCAGTCGTGTCGCGATGGATTCACAGCACGGGTCACTTGCATCATCTAGAATAAATAAAATGTCCCATTGGTATTTTGTACATAACCATGCTACTTTATAGTGAATTATTATTTTTTTTTTATGATGGGCAGAAAATGCAAGGTCCAATACCCTCCATGTCACCTCCAAGCCACCCCGAAAAAAGAATGGATGCTTCGGTTCGCGGAAATGCATTTATTCTATACATTTTGCGTGATGAATTTTTTTTTTTCAGTTTGTGGTAGGGATACTAAATTCTTTATACAAAAGTGGACATTCTCCCATACAAATAATATTGTGGTTCAAAACCAGTTTAATCACCCTTAGAACATACCAGAGTGACAAATTTCGAGAGAGTTGCAAAAGAAGCAGCCCTCACAAATATCTTTTTGATCTAGGGAAAAATTTCAGGCTGTAAGTTGTATATATGTTATTGCAAATATTATAATTGTAAAATAAAAACAGAATACATACTGATAAGCACAAATAACAAAGCAGTAAAAAAGATATCGCTCATTTTATCTTCACTGCGTTATACTATATGGGTCGTT
>JAZHYW010023442.1:0-11780 GCA_037355805.1 Ixodes ricinus
CATTTCTCTTTCTTTTCGTCTGAGGGGGGACTCCATCTTTCCAGCAAAGTTCGGAAAATGTTTGCACGGTCATTTTCTTGTTACCTCTTTTGTTTTTGTTGTGCTGCAGCGGCTGGTTCGCTTGCTCTGGTAATCTTAAAATGCTGTTTGCGCACGTTCTAATGATCACCTAGTATTTAGGTAAAAAACTGGGACAACGCAGTCTGCAACGGATCAACAGTAACCTCTTACGACGTAGTGCGAGCAGCTTAACACCTTTCTGCCGCTTCCCAGATGCGCTCCAAACTCGTGTGATCTCCTAAGTGGCGTTTGAGACCGCTATATAGACTGCTCTATCTTTGTTTATGCGTGCGTTGTTATTTGATTGTCGTTGCAGTTGCGATCAGTGGATTCCGCTTCGCAAGCGGACTGACCGTAATGAATTGTTTCAGCTGTTGGGGTGACGAAACGGGGCTCTCAAAGCGTCTGCTTACGTAGACTCCGAGTCCTTTATCGGCGTTCGCCGCCGCTCCCGTGGGTTTTCGGAGGAATTACGCCGCATTTACTGGCGGCCACAGCTGCGTGCGCGACTGCTCAGCGCGAGCTAATAACGAGCTACCACAGTTTATTTGCAACGTGCATGCGACACCATCAAGATTGCCGGACTTCGCAATGTGAGCTCGTTCTGAGCACGACCACTCAAACAGTTGATGGAGCAGACGATGTAGCAGACGACGTTGCTCATCCGGGCTACCTAGGGGGCGCTGAGGGGATCTACTAGTGATGACGTTTAGAGGAGGAAACGCGCAGGCCTTGTGTTCTAGGTGGTATAGACGCTTTACAGCAGCTGTGCATGGGCGCCGCCATAACTGACCTTCAGTTTTTGTTCCCTCTTATTCCGTTCGCTTGACTTCATCATTTCCACAGCAGGACAGGTTATTGCCATTTTAAGTGTTACTGTGTCCTTCCCCCAGCATAGGCCGTTGTGGAGACTCGTCAACGCCCGCTTCAGTGGCTCGGCATCTCGGTAAGACAAGAGAAGGGCGGCTATGGCGGCTCAATCTGGCGGGTGTGTAAAGCGTCTATTGGCTGTACTCGGTTTCAGACGCAGCCGGCGCTACAAGCGCGATCTCCGGGCTTTCAGTGTCCCTGGCAAGCACGCGCGCCCCCGTGCAGTACACTGGCCTCATGCTCGCGCTTCGAGCATCGTCTCGACTTCAGCTGAAACCAAGTATTCGCCTCGGGATCGAACCGTGTCAGCACCGTGGGGCCGATATATTACTTAGTGTGGATACCCTTCGGAGGTTGTCTGCTGCGGGCGCGCTTTGGGAAGCATCGACGAGGTTTTCGGTTGAGATGTGCTCTCACTCTACGAAATGCTCGTTGTTTCTTTTTCTAAAGGTCGTATTCTATTGTTTCACATGCGAGGACATTTAGCAAAGCGAAAAATCTCAAATCGGAGGTTCCCATAATCTTAGTACTGTGATTAGCAGAACCGCGAGTCCGAAACATTTGTGTTTTCTTTCACGAGCTATAGCTTTCGTAAAATATTGAATGTTGATTGTAGCTGGAGGTTGATTAAACATTAAATCAACTTATCGCCCCTTTGACTAATTCATCAATTAATCCGTTAGTTGATTGATCTCCCGGCGTATTCTATAAAATATGATAGAGCTACAGATTTTTGTCATTATTTCTACTATGTCATAAATGACATATTACAGTCACATTTAAAACTTGACTTATGACGCCTACAAAACATATAAATCAGAAAAGCCTTTTAAAAGGAGGTAGTTTTTATGGTATTATTTAAAAATTATGATGACTCCATAACACTCGCAAAAATGCTGAAATGATTTACTGTAAAAACATTATTCGAAACAAAAACGTAAAAAAGATTGCCATGACTTTTTTAATTTTAAACTGCGACTAAACGGCTAAAACACTTGACCACAATGAAAGCATTACTGGAATAATCTGAAGGTCAATCGATGAATGTCCTAATATGCGCGAGTTTAGGGTGGAGGGTTATCGAAAAGGCTGGCGAAAATTACTAGCCCTCAATGAAAGAGTCGGTCGATGCTGCTTATGCCATGGCACAGGTTGTCTGTTGGAGTCGCAAAAAGTCTACTACGTTAAAAAAGAAGCAGGATTTAGTGAGAGCTTAAGTATCCCCTTGAATTGTGCGGCCCTCCCCAAGAACATCGAAGCGGGTGAACCCACTACCGGGAAGAGCATCTAATAACACGCACTCTGCTGCGTTGCTCGCTTACACTCGTTGATTTCACTCGGGAAATATTGATTAGAGCAGTCTGTTTCGCTTGCCTCGCTTGTCGTACCAACGAACAGGTTGCAGGTCGCAACTAGAAGAAAGAAGTTTTCATCATCGCAAGTCTAGGGATTCCTTCATTTTGTTGTATTTCGACGATAATGAAACAATACCAGCTTTTCAACAAAAGATTTCAGTAGTGTTTGAAAAGAGGCAACCGTCGTGGGGATCCATGTTTCCCGAATTGCGTGTCGAGTAGACACGGATTCACAAAAGCGATTGTTGAAATTTCAGCCGTACGCTCGTAAGACGATTCGATCACCACCGAGTCAGCGAACAGTACTGCGCCATTGTCTAATAAAAATGTTTTCCCAGCGATACCATGCGACAAAACAAAAACAAACAAAAAATGCAAAAATCTACAGCGTTTCGCGCGCTAACGTGGGGCTATGGTGGCTGTAAGGGAGGTGTGCCGAACCGAAACTCGATAGCGTGCCACTTGCTCATGACGCCGGTACCTAAAGCCCCTCTATCCTGGGAAAAGGGGCGCCACTCATTGTTGTAGAAACGCCCGAGGCACGTGCCGCGCGCCACGAATTCATGGCGTCTGAAATCTAGCTCAGTGCTGCGCTGTGCCGCCATGATCTTCCCAGGGCTGCACGTTGCACGCACCTCGTGCATCGACGAACCTTGCGCTACTTTTGAAATACAAAGGGGCTTTACCGGTACCCTGCGCCTGGTGCCATCGGGCGGCGCACAATGGCACCACGCGTAGAAGTGCGTCCTGCATGAGCACGCGGAGTGCGAGACGCTCTCGTGCCTCGCGCACTGTCCCGTGCGCTCGTGCACAACGCTTCAGACGCTTCAGGCCACGCCCCTTCAACCAGAAATGCACCGGTCCCTAATAGCGGCGAGATGTTTTGGTGGCGCCCTCCTACGCTTCCCCCTTGTGACGTCATTACCTTGCGAACAACAAGTTCGATGGTGTTTGTAAATAGCATGGTGGAAGCTTGAAATCATTGCGCTCTCAAAGGAACACTGCCCACACCGTCAAAATTAAAGTTCTTTCATTCCTCTTATTTTCGTCAATGATAAATCCTTTTCTGACGCTCATAGTCAGCATTCGGCCAATCGTGAAAGGCCGTCCACAGCGACGCTTTCGGTCGCGCACGTCGCCAAAAGCTCCTTCATGTTTCAAAAGTAGCGCAAGATGCGTCGATGCACGAAACACGTGCAACGGGCAGCCCCTGGGAAGATCATGGTGGCACAGCGCAGCTTTGAGCTAGATTTCCGACGCATGTCCTTCCCAGAAGTGGCGCGCGGCACGTGCCTCGAGCCCACAACCATAAATGGCCCCATTCTTCCCAGGATAGAGGGGCTTTTCCGGTAGCCTGGCTACAGCGCCACTTTTTCGTCATGAAGCGGTGGCACGGCCGAAGAATACGGAGCGCCTGGTACATAGTGACAGAGGCGATGGGGCGGCCATACTTCTGTTTACACTACGATGACGCTGATAGCGCGACACTAGCTTCACCGATTAGTCCATCTCGAGGCCAATAGCGCACACCAGAGCCGTGTATAGAGAAAGTTTCGTCCACGGGAGGCGCGGGCAGAGCCAGGGCGTGCACCAGACGCAGAAAGAGGGCTTGGCACGCTCTCTTGGCCAACCAGAAGCCGAAAAGAATCCCCTAGCGGTGGTAGCGAGAAACAGTTTTGGTCGTTTTAATAAGCGCGTAAGAGTGAAGTCTAGTAACCCTTCATGGTTGAAAATAGGGTGCATCCGATGTTTCGATCATGATCATGCAGAAAGATGTAAAAAACGAATGTGCCGCTCGAACTCTGTTTTGCCCAGACAGAGCGTGACCGCTCGGACGGCAGATTCCCGCCCTTCGGCTCCTAGCGTACGGATAACGTGGATCGTTTCGCTAGTCGCACTCTTCTACCATGATTTTGAATGACCGTGACTGAAACATCACGTGCACCATATTTTCAGTCAGCGAGAGTTACTCCGACGCACTTATCAAAATGTTTCTCGCGATCATTGCCAGGGTATTATTTCCGGCTTTCGGTTGGCCACATTCGAATTTCTGAAGACGCTCCGGAACGCGCCCAACCCGCTTTCGTCCAATGGCGCCTCCTCATTTGTCTGCCATACTTCCCAACGAACGGCCAAACTCTCTACATATACGGCTCTGGCGCACACCAGCTCGGAGCACGTGGAGCGAAAGCTCGCGCTGCAGAAGCCAGGGATCCTGGGTTTAATCCCCACCGCTACCCGTTTCAATCTGGATGAGCATTGTACCGGCGTGCGGTCGTGAATCACTACTCCGTAAGACACGTGAAAGACCCCAGGCCAGCGGTTGTACTGGACTGGCTACATTGCTCATCTACAGCTGGGAGACAGGTCGATCGTTGAGGCAGACTAACTTCTAGGCGGTATAAGCATAAAAAGAAACCGCATTTTTTTCACAACCATGTCTTGTAAGAACTGCTTTGCGCAGCACAGAAACAATGCGCGAAACTTGCGGTTTTTTTTCTTACGTACGTGACAACGCGTATGCTTTATGTGCAACTCCAGCTACTGAAATATTTTAATTCCGTGTATAGATTAACCTTGATTTACCCAAAACAACATGCGGGAACACCGACTTGGTGGTGTCGCATCAAGATCCTGACGATGTCCTAGAACCGGGAGTCGGCAACTTGCACTGGCCTCTTCCGAATGCCGACAGTGACGTCCTTGGCCTGGAACAGTCTAAGGCGAAGAAGGATTTCCAAAGGAACCTGGACAAAGATTTGAGAAGACATCTTAAAGGGCATCTCCAGCCAAAAAAGAGCGACCGTAGTCTTCACGCCCCGCGTAATTTTGCGTAGCTTCGATAGACCGGTATCACAAAGAGTTCCAGGGCTGCGTGACGCCGCCATAACTGTAGTTCCTAGGAGGCAGGCGCCAGTTCACGAGACGTGCCACCTTATGCTCTGCTCGCACAGACCCTCAGCCGGGTTGTCGCTCGTGCAGAAAGACTTCCCAGGATGCGACAGCGGTGCGTAATGAAACGTGAGCTAGTGAGATTGGTCTAATTCCTCGAAACAACATAACACAAACCATGAAATGAATTCGAGAAGCTCAGATCTCGATACTTACTCGACGAAGCCTGTAAAGTAAAAAGACACTAGAGCCACTAATCGGGACGTCAGGCCTTTTTCGATTTCCCTGCTTAGCAATACCGAGGCCCCCGAGATGGTAGGTAGAGCCTCGTATGCAGCTTTTCCACAAGGGCGCAGCCATCCTGAATTTCGTTACTTCTCGTACGCGGGAAAACACATCGCTTTGATCTCGCCGCTGGAAGGTGTTTACGAAAAATGCCTGATTGTCACACATTCTTGTTTTGCCTCAGAGATATTTTCTCGCATATTCCAGGTTGAAATGTTTTCTTATTTATTTGTCCCGCATACCAGATACGGAACCCTGGTGATTGAGACCGACAGGAAACAGAACACGCGTATAGAAGCGTACATAGGAGGCTCTGAAGGATCCGTAGCGAGAGCATGAAAACAAGGCTGTCTCTGCCCATTTCACTGTCGAGGCTGTGGTAGTCATGCCCAGTTCCCAAAATGCGATGGATCGGCGCGGAGTGGATATCTTCTACTTGAAGAAATTATTGAGACCGGAAGATCGCGGGGCTCGATGACAAGTGGATCAGTGGCCCATCCGTTTCTTTATCTGCCAAAGAATTCCACTCCTTGGCGAAGTAGTCAGTGGGATGAACGCAAATTTCCAAGGCGCTTTTTCATCTTTTTTGTTTTCTTTGTACCATGTTCTTGCTTCTTACAGAGAAGTAGAAAAAGAAATATCAGCACCGTGTTTTTCCTAGTCTCCTCTTCTTTTTGGCCTCTTTTGTAACGCGCAGTTAATGCTACCAAGAATCCGAGACGAGTTGAACAACCAACGCGATGACAACAGGCGGATGGATGGCGAGGAGGACATCTTGATCAGGTTACGTGACCGCACGTTTAGTGAGTGAGTTTTCATAGGCCTTTTATACGCTTTATTCTTCCAATCGCGAGCTCAATTGCTCTGGACAGTTCCACGAGAAGGTCCTTGTACTACCCTCTACGAGGCTTTTTATATCGAATTAACGACCCCTATTTTAAGGTGGACAGTCCCTTTAGAGAGCCCCGAAAAGAAAAAAAGAAATGTTTGTTCTAAACAATCTGATTGGGACACGCGTGTCAAAAAAAAGTTTTACCCTAAAAAACAAAAACAAAATTTAGAGCAATATTTACGGCGAGGGATTTATTTGAAATTCTGCGAGCAAAATCCATGACGTCACGGGTCATTGCGGAATGACCATCTCGGGCATCCGCTCATTCCACCTCAGCGTGACGCGAAGGCGCTCCACCTCTTTTCCACGCGCCCCAAAGGCCGAGAGAGAAAACAAGTGGAAAGGAGATGACTGCCGACTACAGGAAATCGCGTCTCGCGCTGCCAATATTGCTCTAAACCTTTTTTTTTTTCGCGTAAAAGTCAATTTTTTGACCTGCTTGTCCTGAACCGACTGTTAAAAAAAACATTTTTTTCTTTTCAGGGGCTTTTTAAGCCGAAGTGACCATGCTCATACATCGAACAAAAGACACGCTGCTTCTGCACACCGAATGGCGAAAGTATGGGCAAACACGCCTGGTGCACGTTTGAGAGTGTTACCATCAAAACTTTGCATGGCCTACTTTCTGGGACATTCCGTGGAATCAAAAAGTTCTGGAAGAAATAGGAAAATTCTACTTGATACGCGTTCTATGATACCCCAGGCGATTACAGCCCCCGGTAACATTACGACTTAGAGCTGCGGAATAAAACTCTACCCGTCCGAAAGTTGAATCGATATTTTAAAACTATCATATAAAATGTTTCCAGAGAGCCCTGCAAGGTTTGCTACGGTTCAGTTGAAATTTTCGTGCATGCACCGAGGCACTCCCAGAAAGTAGGCGGATGTACGCTTCCAGACATGTCTGCTGACAGCCTTCTGTAGGATGCATTAGCGGTGCGACCGCGGCTTTTCCGAACCACTGTACGAAATGAGCGTGTCAGTCGACTCAAGTACGCACATTGCCAAGAGGTGTATACGCTGTCCCGTTACACACACCAGCCAACGAGACGAGCGATCAGTATTTCGCACCGATGGCTGACAGAAGAAACGGGCGCGAACTTTTTATTTGTCGCGGGGATCGCATTCCTATTAAGGGGCCATACAGCTCCCTTACTGGCCCAAACTGAAGAAACAAAACCAGATGATGGCTCTTTCGTCGGCCTCGAGGAGCAATCACCGAATCTGCTGTTGCAAACATTTTTTTTTTGGGAGACGTTTTACGCATTGGGTTAGCATAAATTGCTCGGTTTTTGCCGATGTAACTTCTTGGTTTGGAGATTGATTGGTTTCATTAATGTAAGGATTTTAGGGGAAAGTCCTAAAGATGTACAAGGCTTGCCTGAGAATAAATAGACTTCCAACATGAAAATAGATCGAAATCGGCGCAATCAGGCAACTTGTGGCCGTTAAAAAAAATCCACATGGTACAAGGCTCGGTCCCGGGTCCTTTTGAAAACAAGCGGAGCGCTCTGTTCATTTATTTATTCACAAATACACTCAAGGCCCGGCATTAAAGGGGGGAGTGGTTGGTTAGTGCATTTACAAGTTTAGCTAACCAGGAAATGGCAAGGGGTAGAGCGAGCGAATCTTAACAGTTGCTACCAGTTCTCATCGTCACCACCGCAAGGGGGACATGAGACGTTAAAGGTTGATACGATGATTTTAGGAAAAGTCCCCGACGTGGATAATACTTACGCTAGACTAATTAACTTTTACCTGAATTGGAGAGCCGCTGGCGCCCTCCATGCGACTGGAGATCGCAGAAAAAGGGTTTCGTTCGCTCACTGACTGCCAGTTCCTGGTAATCTCAGTTGGTAGAGCACGTCGCTAGTCTGGGAGAGGTCCCTAGCGAGAATCTCGGACCAGGCGGATTTGTTTTCAGCTACCGCCAGCCACCTAGAAGGAGCCGCTCCATTTAAGCAGTAGGTCAATCTGATTTTGCCTCGAGCTTTATATAGAGATGAACCTGCTTCCACTCCTATCCGAGATTGTAAAGCTGGAAAATGGCTACAAGAAGATTTCTTTTAAACCGTTCGACCGTCCGTGCATTTGCCCGCTACATTTAGCGAGGAAATTGATGTCAAGAGACCTCATATTCTATAAGATGAGGTCACGTGTAGCCCATGGTGTCACGAAATACCGTGACGACATGTGACGCAATATAAAGTGACGTCACTTTTCTCGCAAAATTTAGCGATTAAAAGAATAAACACTTTCTCTGGGTTCCCCGAAACGAGTGGTTAATGCCTTCTGAACTAATGTAAACCATAGCTCCCTAAATAATGTACTTCACATGCATTTTAGGACTATGAAGGTGAAGGTCTCCGGTATTTTACGCACAGGAGTCTTTGGGCTGCGGTAGAATTCGACGCTTCGGACCACGTGAAGCAGGGCAATCTTCATAACTTCCACGGCAAACCGGTTGCCGATGCAGTTTCGAGGACCAGCCCCGAACGGTAGGTAGGTATACGGACGAATGGACTCGATATTCTCACCGATGAATCTGTCGCAAGAAAACAAATGCAAACGGGAGTAAAGTGGCACGCACTAAGGAACAATGGTAGCGCGGACACGACATTGCCTTTTGTGATCTCTGACAAGCAGAGGACACTGGTGAGCCCAGACTGAACAGAGGGCTCGTCTCCAACCTTGGGAAGCGTTGGCAATTGAACGGTGGAAATTGGCAGTGCGCATGCGCTGCGTTTTCAGGAGGAAAGCAGGCGGAGACAGACCATCGACGGCACCTGCTCGCAACTGCAAATGGGGCCCATAGACCTCGTGACTTATATCGAGCAGTTGGAAACTCTGGAACACAGGCTCTCTACAAAACGCATGGGTGGTTGGATGGATGGATGGTGGCCGTGTATACAGAGAGTTGAATCAATGGGAGGCGCGGACAGAGTCAGGGCGTGTACCAGACGCAGAAAGAGGGCACGCTCTTTTGGCCAGCCAGAAGCCGAAAAAAGTCCCATAGCGGCCGTAGCCAGAAACACTTTTAATCCTAGGCATATGGTTTTAATAAGCCCGTAAGAGTTAACCCTTTATGGTTGAAAATAGGGTGCACCCGATGTTTCGATCATGGTCATGCTGAAGGATGTAAGAAACTAATGTGCCGCTCGAACTCTGCTTTGCCCAGACAGCGCGTGACCGCTCGGACGGCAGATTCCCGGCCTCCTGGCGTACCGAGAACGTGGATCGTTCCGCTAATCGCACTCTTCCACAATGATTTTGGATGACCATGATTAAACCACCATATTTTCATTTTCAGTCAGCGAGAGTTACTCCGACGCACTTATTAAGTTTGTTACTCGAGACCACCGCCAGGGTATTATTTCCGGCTTCTGGTTGGCTTCACTCGAATTTGTGAAGACGCCCTGGAACGCGCCCAGCCCGCTTTCATCCAATGGCGCCTCCTGATTTGTCTCGTAGACTTCCCAATGAATGGCCAAACTCTCTACTTATATGGTTCTGGTGGTGGCTATTCTCTTTGAATCGGGCGGGGACTTGCGCCACCTATAGCCAAGTAGAGTTTTTAGCTCACTACTGAATTTTGACTACGTGAATTCAATAATATTTAATCGCTACACAAATTGCGTTTCTGTAGTTTGTGTTTCACATTGTGTTTCACATAACTTAAGAAGGGTATCCAACAGGTTTTTGTCAAAGTGGTGCTTTCTGCACCTGACAAGTCGAAATGAGTGTGTCCTGAAATCAGCTCTCAACGCGACAAACAGGAAGAAAGCGGTGTCAAGCATGTTGATAAGTTTGTGAACTGCCTCGAAGGAGTAGTGTACGAAATTCTTTTTGATGTGGGAAGGTGTACGTGGGCCAGACTGGTCTGTGTGAGAACATGAGATGGAGAAAACATGCACTGTCTCTGAAGTTATCACTTGCAGTGCATCTCGCTCGCCACGTACGAGATTAAAAGCTTGAATCTTTGTTCCATGGAACAGAAATTCTACAGAAATTTAACGAATAGAGAACAATAAAAAATTGTTAGCGCAAGTCATAGCAGCTAAAGGTGATACATGCATAAGTGCACCGGCTGAGAAATACATTCTGCGTTAAAAATTATCTGCGCATTTGGTGAAGAGCTTACTTTGTAGTGCTCGTTCACTTTGTGTATGCAAATTCAAGCCACTTGGCTCGTAGCGCCTCTGATATATTTTCTGCGATGCCGAGCATCAGAAATAAGCACCTGGTGGCCCCACTCCATCCTTTCTAGTTCACTCTACCTACACAAGCACCAGTGGCGCGCTGGCGCCACATATCAGGGGACCCTGGAACTGCATTTTCCTTAGCGAAGGTTTTGTGGCATTTGCGTAGATGAAATGTACGTAGTATCTAAAAAGCAGTGGTCGTTTCTAACATCGTCAAAAGTTTTTTTGAATCGAGAAGAATGATGCGGGGCAGAAAGAAGGAAATATCAAATGATGCCAAGTGTTTCACGGCTTCCTGACAGATTGGCGCCGGTGCGTTCTCTCGTCGAAAGAGACTGATGTCAAGGAACACGGTCGGAAAGTGTGGGAAAAGGTTTCTTGCCTTTCTGGTTTGAAAGTGAAGGGATCGGGGAAATACTCCGGGTCATGGTGCATCGAGTAGACTGGAATGGCGATAATGTACCCCTTGGGAACCTTGATGCCCGTGTCGCCGAGAACGTAGTCTTCCGCAGCTGATCGTTCGAGTCTGCAGAACAAGATGAAGAAGGGTACACTCTTCTGCCAACGTGAACAATCTGTCGGAGACGGTCCTTCCATGGTCGCTTTTCACTGCCACGAGAACAGGAACTGCAGATTTCTGGCGCGGTGGCACCGCTACCACATCCTGCAAAAGACAGGCTGCGGACACTCTGGCGGAGTGTCCTTTCCCTTCGTGGCGGCCCCATTCCACGGTCGTAGAAAAACTGGCTGAAGAGGTGTTCCGAGCATTGACATGTATCAAGCAAGCGTGCTGGCGACCATGCTTGAGGAATGTCCGCTGATAACTCGATCACCGTAGCTGCAGCCGAACCTTTTTTAAGACGTCGGAGGGACAGTCCTCATGACGTTGGGCGTTGCTCGACTGGCTAGCCCATAGCCGGTGCCGAGTCGGGAACCAAGTGCGAAGCTCTTCCCCCTTTCCACTTTGGCAGAGCGAACGCTGGAGAGGAGGCGACCTCCTCTCCACTCCGACCAAATGGAAAGGGCTGGAAGGAAGCTTCCACTTCGTTCTGGACCTGGCACCGACATGTAGAATCATAGCTGCCAATGGAGTATATGTATATAATGTATGCGTGTTCATGTTTCTGCAGAACACCGAAAACAGCTAATCCGGCGAACAATTGAAGGATACCAGCGAATGACGAAACGCGGATAATGTCGCGAATGACAAATAGCAATACGTAA
>JAZHYW010023443.1:0-11845 GCA_037355805.1 Ixodes ricinus
GTGCTGTCTGGGAAGTTTACAGATGCAGTCCTTGTCTCCTCCCGCCTGCTTCCAGAGCTACCATTGGCGGGAAAATTCTCACGGAACCGCCCGCTGCGAGGAACACGCCTACAACCTGGGATATAAATAAGCCAGAAAACTTTCCCCACCTCAGACTAGCAATCGCCACTTTAAGATTCTTGAAGCAAGAAAGCCTTACGTAAGTTATCCTCGATATTGCAGCACTTTTGTTTTAGTTTTTGTCGCAATGCCGCACAGTTGGAGGCGCCTAAAGTTAAATTTGTAATTGTGAAACTGTATTCATAACACCCTTTGTTCGAATAACGGATTGCTGTAGGTGGGTTTGCTGAGCTAGGTTGTCGTGTTATTACTGCCGTTTTCTCTGAGATATTCTAATGTTTCCAAGGATAAAAGAAAACTAATTATGTCTCTAAATGCACATTAAAGATTGCGCTCTGACACGCCATATATCACTTTAGGGGGCTCTCTCAGATATTTGAGAAATATAAAGGCAACATATATTAATGAACTGAATGTAAGTGCGGAAACGATCTAGCGTATAGTGATCACGATAAAAAATAACACTACAGGTAAAGAAAAACGACACAAGCTTGAGACATTTCAGTCTTTGTTTCGTTTTTTATCTGCTTTCTCGGGTCCTGTGTCCAGACATGTACGCAATGTGTTACTAGTAACGAGTTCCTTCTACATTGTTCCATTTTCGGTAACAAGTAAGGCTATTTAGTTACTTTATTTTAAAAAAATTAACGAGTGACGTACTTAGTTACTTTTAGAGCCAAGTAACGAGTAAAGGATTTCGTTACTTTTGAGGAGTAACATGTACAACAACGTAGAAACCGCCTCGTTTCAATTCTAACCTGACTATCCGTTTGTTCCGACAAGGGTAAGTGGGCAACCCGAAAACAACTTAACAGCATGACAGTATAGCAACGTTTATCGCTGAACACGTCAGTCAAACTCTGCAGCTGGAAATGTCCTTCACCCAGAGAAAACAGTAAGGTTCGTTGGCTGAAGCCTGTAAAATTCTGTACAGACTACAGACCGAATGTAAACCCGGAGATTTCCAACGCGGGAGGGCACAGAACCCATAGTGAACTTCGAACTTTACAAGCAGAGAGAACAAACGTGAAAGGGAATCCCAGTCTCACCAGCTCTTCCTGAAGCACAACACTGCTGCTCCTTCGAGCGCGTCAGTAGAACCACTCTTCAGCGTCGCCGGAGATCTATTGTCAAGGAAGTTGGGAAACTTAACTGATGAAAACTTCGAGACGCTGCTACTTAAGTGCAACGACTCCTGAATATAAAACAACAAACCATGAAACAAAAGCAGTTGTTTATTTCGTCGTCGAAGTAACCAGAAAAGTGATTCACTACTATTGAGGTAGACTAACCCGTTCATTTTGAGAATCCGTAACGAGTAACGTATCTATTTACTTTTTGAGCGAGTAACAAGCAACGGAATTTAGTTACTTTTTAAGTGTAACATGTACATGTCTGATTTTGTCATTTTGAACCTATGTTACATGAGATTTTGTTCGCTGTTTGTTTTGTTAGTCCCATCTTAATATTTCTTTGGATTCTTTCTGGCATAAAAACAATTATCAATTCAATATTCCGGTTGACATTCTCAAAACTATCCTTCGTAAAATGTTACAAATATGCTTCGGTCTTTTGAGGCCTTTTTTCTTGTTTTAAACAGGGCTACGTATCAAAATATCACAATATCAGTATCAACTTTACTAGTCCGCCATCTTGCCTTGACGTCAGATGTTGTAAAAACATCGGTATTTAAAGGAAGCTTGAGCCTGGCTCGCCCAGCGTCAGAAGCCGTCGCGATCGTTCGAGGAAAACAATGGACTCGGTTTAAAATCTCGGGCTGAACTGGAAACATTTGCTGCTCATTGCATGAACTCATAAGCTTGACGAAGCTGAGTCCATTGTTTTCCACAGACGATCGCGACGGCTTCTGACGCTGGGCAGCAAATCGTTTAAAATCTCGGGCTGAACTTGAAACATTTGCTGCTCATTGCATGAACTCATAAGAGTTTGACGAAGCTACTTGCCGTTCGCGTTTGATCGGCAGTCATTGCCTCCCTATGTTGCACCCCACCCGTTAAAAGACATATGCAAAGTAAAACAAGTTAAACATTGCTACCTTGAAATTTACTGGCATTTCCAGGTAGCAATGCTGGGAAAGACAGTGCTGCTTCACGGTAGCCCTATCACCGCACATTTCAGAAAACGAGAAAAAAAGTGCTTACATAAGGGATATTTGCAAAGGCATTTCATAATAAGTTGGTTTGAAACGTACAAGTAAGGGAAAGTACAAAAAATGAGAAGTGGAATACCAAAATGACATACAAGAAACACGCTAAGGGTTATTTGTTACAAAAATGTCATGCTGAAATGAGATCCCATCCTCAACAGCTGTGTGAATATGTACACACCTAGATAGATACTAACCAGATGACTGGCCAGTGCTGCTCTGACTGTAGTAAAATAAAATATTATTTCACTTGCAAAGAAAAACATTCAGAAAACGTCACAAAGACAGTAAAAGGCCTGCTCAGTTCATATTGCATGGGTGGAGGGGGGGTACTTGTTCTACACAGCGTGCGGAAATGTTAAGAAAACAAAAAAACTGCATTTTATTTTAACTAAGTCAAAACAAAATATCAAAGAATAAAAAAAAAACGTCCGGTGCATTGGTTCAATTTCCATCCCTGCCCGTTTCTATCTGGATAAGAATCATAACCGCACGCGCTTGTGTATAATTACTGCACGATGCACGTTAAAAAACCCAGGCCAGCAGTCGTACTACACTGGATAAATTGCTCATTTATATTAAAGAGAGCTTTATGATGTTTGAATATCTACACGGCAAATTTTTGATGATGAAAGTATGTACAAAGCGTGGAAAACACTTTTATATGCTGCCATACAAACAAAAATGTCTTTCTCGATAAAAACAAAGTGTGCTTGTATGGTTAACAGAATCAAGGAAAGCAACAAAAATTGAGACGAAGACAAGAGGAGATGTGTCTTAGTCCTATTTTTTGTTTATTTTCTTTAATTCCCGTAACGAGTCTTTCAAGCTGGCATAGGGCGACTGCGGCGAGCAGGATTACGGCGAGGAAGGCGAGCAATGCGACCCCAAAGAGCAGGACGTGCTCGGCAAGTGGAGGCAGCCACCTCTCGGATTTTGTAACGCCGCATTGCTAGTCGTCCTTGCTTTGAGGCTTCTAGTGTTCATGTTGGAGTCGCTGCTGTCAGAGCCGCCATCATCGTCTTCGGAGTCTGACTCCTCCGACACAAGTGGCTCAGGGCAGTCTCCGGGATGGTGCTATATAAGCACACGTTGTGTAAAATAGCACATGCCGTTGCACCGTTGCACGCTCTTTGTGGATCGTAGTGTTGGGTCCGGTATCTTTGCCGACACCGGAACCTGTTCCTGCGCATGTCAATGCACCGCTCAACAACCGAGCGTGTTGAACGGTGCTTCTTGTTCAGTTCGGCCTCGGCTGTGTGACCAGAGGGGTTTCCAGGGATAGTTGTGAGCAGCCAGAGTTCTAGTGGGTAGTCGCTGTCACCCGCATAAGAAAACCGCACAGAATTTGCAAATAATGTTTGTGCATAACCTTTCTAGAGGTCACCTAAAAGCACCTATGCACTAAAACGGGGCTTCTATGGCTAATGCAGCCCTTACTTGCAGCTACTAGCTTGTGGGCTCTTATGACATCTTAAAAACCTAAGAGCTGGCAGCCATCTTTGTCGGATACATTATGGTGGTGTTCTCCTTGACTTGCCTAACAAACAAAAATCATATGTTGCAAAGCAACAAGCTACCTTTTTTTTTTCTTCTGAGTTTTCAGTTTTTGTTAAAGTGAACAATCAGTAGCTTTTTGAGTTTTTTTATAAGCATCATATTTGAAGTCACAGCTGTAGTATGACTATATTGTACGGGATTCTTGAATGAGAAAATATATAAACATGCTTACCAAATTCAGAGGCATGCAGTTCATTTTATATATAAATGTTACTGCTGGTGTTATTCACCTACCTATTAGAGCTGACAACACTATAGCTCTAGAAACTCAAAGGAAGCTAGCTTGATAAACATTTATTTATGAGCTTTGGTTTACAGCAGATTGCTGTAATCTAATGGAAATAATTGCTATATCTATGTGCCTCAAACAGACTGTGTCAGTGAATTGAACTCCTGCGGGCCAGAACAGAATTTACCTAGACGTAACGCCGGAATTATTAATCGTGCTTCCGCTCGTCAGCCAGATCTTGAATCATCTGAATGTGACGTCGTAAATCCTAATCAAGCTTCAGCTTCGTCATAATGTTCTAGGAGGGGTGAGGCTGCTACTACCAATACTTTGCCTGATAATAATATTTCTGTTCTTTTACCAACATTATAAGCATTATGAATAAACGGGATGATCTGTCTTCAGTTGTGGACTCTTCTAACGCGGATATTGTCGTGTTAAGCGAGACATGGTTGTCCAGTAAGATACGCAACTGTAAAATTTTGCACTGTCAGAGACGTTTCAACTTATATCGTCACGATAAGGATGAAAGAAGGGGTGGCTGGGTGTTGGTCGCAGTAGCAGAAAATGTACCATCGTTTCACATCAATATTGTTGCAGAACTCGAGCTACTATGGGTTGGTCTCCAGTTAAAAAATAAAAAAATATATTTTAGGCGTGTGTTATCGCCCTCCCTCTAGCAATACCGCGTTTATAACGAATCTTCACGATGCGATCAACGCAGTCATTGCTCGTTTCCCGAATGCACCGATACTACTGTTCGGTGATTTCAACTACCCATCTATAATATGGTCAGACGAGGGTGCAAACCTTAGTCCCTTCTCTTCCGATTGTAGTGACTTTTTGAATCTTTGTTTAGATTTCAATTTTTCTCAAACTGTTAGAAAACTGACGCGTACGACTTCAACTCCTGCTGTGCTTGACCTCCTATTAACAACATCGCCTGAGCTGATCTCCTCGTTAACTTACATGCCTGGTCTTAGTGATAATTCCCTACTACATTTCTTGTTAGACATTCCTGGACGCAATAAGTCAAATCACATGAAAATATTTTATGGCAATGCAGGGCTGATTTTGACTCAATCAACAATGAACTTTGTCATTTTCTAGAGGAATACATAGGTTGTTTTGCTGAGCGCTCAGTTGATAGGTAAGCTATGTCACTCATGAACGCACATGTTCCCCTTCGCGTGGTATCTTCTTCACCAGAAGCTCCAAGGTACAGCGTGACACTGAAAAGGCTGTCAAATAAAAAGAAACGGCTATTTCGCGCTGCAAAGCTATCGGACAATGTACAACGCTGGGAAGCCTACCATGTTGCAGCTAACGTATATAAGAAAGCAGTCGAAGAGGCAAAATTACATTACTTTAACAATACGCTGCCGTCGATGTCACTTAACATTCCGCGTCGATTTCGGAAAGTTATTAACCCTCCTTCTAGTCCTGGCATAGTACTTAGAGACACCTATGGAGCGGAGGTGCCCAGTGAACTGTGTTCTTTCGTGTTAAATGATGTGTTTGTTGGATCTTTTTCATGCACGGTAACCTCAGATTGTCCGGTATTTAGAACTTATGATTTTTTGCCCGTGTTTCTTGTTATCATAGACTGTGAAAGTATATCTAACATTATCGAAAACATTAAAACCAATACGACAGCAGCCATTGATAATATTAATGCTAAGTTTTTGAAAAACAATAATAGGTACTCATTCGTTATCTAAATTATTTTCGCAATCACTTGAACAAGGAGAATTATCAAAAGATTGAAAGGTGGGAAAGGTTATCCTCTCCACAAAGAGGGCGATAAGCATAACCGTTTAACCTTTCGTCCCATTTCTTTAACGAGCATTGCTTGTAAAATCCTTGAGCACATCATTTATACTAACCTTTTCAATTTCCTAAACTCAAACTCCTTTTTAACTCAGCACAACATGGATTTGGAAGGTTTTATTCATGTGAAACTCAACTCCTAACGTTTACTCATGACCCTCGCGTAACACTTGACAGGGGTTCCAGGACTGACTGCATATTTCTTGATTTCTCAAAAGCTTTTGACAAGGTTCGTCACGCGCTGCTTCTTCATAAACTCCGTAAACTTAAGGTGCAACCCCACCGTGCATGACGCTTTGGTGCTTTTTTGGCGGTTTATAACTTTGTTTCTATGTATCCTAGAATTATAAAATTAATGTCAAATTAAAGAGCTATTTTTTAACAATGCTTTAATGTCTCGATATTACGGTTATTTTTAGTTGTTATTTAATTATTCAGCTTTTAATAGACCACAGTATCTAATATTGAAAAAAATTATTTCTCGAGGTATAACGTCCCATCGTTCACGATATTTTACGTGAGCGTTCGGTTGAATATATTGAATTAAAAAGTAAGCAACGAATTGACAAGATAATGTACATTTTAAAATAAAAATAAAGATTCAAATGACATTACTTTATAGTGCTCTAGAAACGGAATCACGTCAACTAATCAAATTTACGAGACATTAAATTAAGAAGCATTTTTCGATATTACATTTTCCAGAACTTCCATATTGATATATTACGCTTTAAGAATGTTATTAGACCTCAAACTTTTCCCATTCAGTTACGACAAATTGCAGTTTCTTAATATAAAATACAGATGGCGACACGTGTTCAAGAATAGCTTAATGTGCATTTTCCGTCGTGTGCCGCTTGGAACGCCACGTGAAAGACAGAAAAAGCGCCAGATGTCAGCGTATCAGATGCTTGGGTGCCAGCAGTGAGCGAGCCAGCGATGTCAGAACAACAAGCGCGAGGCTGCGGGTGCACCACAGCTGCTTTGGCGCGCGTTCTACTGTGCGTCGGTACCACGGTGGTCAGTACACATGCCTATGGTGGCTATAAAGGGCGCAGCCAGCACTACGGGCTGATGAAGCCACTCAAGCAGCGCCAAGAGTGCGAGATCAAGCAGTTCGTTCTCTTTCTGTGCCCGTGCAGTCGGGCTACACGAGAGCCACTAAATAAGCTGTGCTTCATAGACATCTTGGTGCTTAAAATGATGTTTGTCAGTTATCTGAAGCTTTATCTGAAATCACAGGAAACGCTTTTCCGTCCTCCACAAATCTTTAAACAGTTCGCGGCAAAGCAGAGCAATATTACGTGAGCTTTCTCACACCGAAGGGAATGCTGAGGAAGTCGCACTTTTGAATCATGACGATCGGCAGTTGCGTTTGATTTGTACTAACCACCAAGGTGGCGGCGCACACAACAAAATTGGGGAAAAGAATGTTGGTACTCTAAGCGTAGCTCATTTGGTTTAGCTCACAGGCTATAAGAAGTGGTGGGGGATCGTTACGTGTGTGGTGTGCCACCGCAGATCAAGCACGTGGAGAATGCGCGATGCGAGTCCGTTCAAAGCACAGAGCTCGCGCTGCAGAACCTGCTGTTTCTGCTCCGACGTTGAGCGCAGTGAACGGAGCGTGCGCGAACGCGCGCCTCCACTGGCCTGCGAGCAGGAACTCATATCTGCGACCAATCAGTACCTGTTCGCGCTGCGCTACGCCGCGCCCATCGACGTTACGTTAGAGTATTTAACCTACCTTAAAAGCCCCTCAATGTGTTTGCGTTGGTCTTTGAAGTAACGTCAAATGTGCCAGTGCACGAGGCCCGTGTCTCGAGCGGCCCTTGAAGGTAAATGGCGGCGCAGCACTAAAATGACTGGCCCTTGAAAGCGAATGTCGGCAGAGCACCCGCTCGCGGCACGTGTCTTGCGCGTTTCCACAACAATGGTTGGTGGTACTTGTAAAAAACGCCTTTATCAAGGGGCAGGGACCCTTGGTTTTGTCACACATCTGCATCTATACCGTCATGCGATCGTGTATCACATATGCTGCGTAATTCACGTTCAAGGTCCTGAGCTAACAGTTGTACTGCACTCTTTATAATCTAAAACGGGTAACAATGTCGCCCTACGAAAGTTCCGATCTCTAAAAACTAACGACTAATTTTGAATGCGCCGTTACATTTCATTTTTATGTGTGCTCGCGTGTTCGTGTTTTTTTTTTTTTTGGTCTACATCTTTGATTATGGGGCTTTTACATATGCTGGAACAAACTATAGTTGTCGAACATCTGGAGATTATTATATAACCAAGAAAATGGCACGTGAACGCTAAAGGCAAAACAACAAACAAACATAGAGACACTTAATAAAAATAAATTAAATAATAGAATTGATTATAATTGTGTTTTAAGATGTATGAGCGCACCAAAAGCTGTAAAAGCGAGCTCCATGCTTTGAACGGTGCGCTTGTTCACAGGAAGAGTAGTTCAGGGCAGCATGCTCGCGCTTGTTTGATCCGCTTCGCTCGCACGATAAAACCAAATACTTTACTGGTAATGAATTTAGTGAAACAAAGCTTACCTTCTGCATATGTGCATAGCCCTCAGTTTTCACGTGATTCAACACTTGTTTATCACTATTGTTTTCGTTTCTTACTGCGATTCAGCTCGTGCTCTTTTGTGTGCTACATGCATTATAGACCAAGATAACCAAAAACCTTCCATATCGGAAATTGTAAAAAAAAAAAATCTGCTACATTTTACGTATGCCACAACAAATACAAAATATTGTAAACTTCACATGCGGCCACTTGCTGTGAGAAAACAATGTTCTTTGTCAAGAACAATTGCGATTGTATGAAATCACGCGGGAAAAACTCGTTATAAGCACGCAACCGTTGGCATGGAGTGATTACTCATAATCGGCGCCTAGATGATTGGTAGCTGTAAGCAGGTGGGGTTTTTCTATCAACCTAGAGTTAGACTGTTTCCTTCTTTCTGTTGTAGAGAATCAGAGACAACTTACACCAAATCTGAGAGTAATAAAGTACTATGAGCATTCGAACATAACGGCCTGAGCAGTATATGTGTACAAGCTTTAGCTTTTGTTACCCTTAACTTTTGTTACGCTCAACGCTAGAAAAGAAATGTAGCGTTGTTTTAGCCTTAATCAGTGTGCCATGTGCGTGCTTACAGTATATATTTTATACAACGTCAAACTCTACCCGTTTGCATCTTTTTAATTTTTGTACACCTCTACTTGCGCGCATAAATCACCAAATTAAGACTGGTACATAGCTTAAACTCTGTGCAAAAGCTATCCACAGACCCAGAATCTTTGACTGGCAGTCATTGAATCTATCACTCAACTCGTATTAAAATTAATTATTTTTATTTATTGCTTCGTGTTAATTTTTAACCTTGGCAGTTTTTTTATTAGGACCCCGCACCAGCATGGTTTTACCAAACTCCATATCTAAACCATGTGTCATTTTTTGTGTTTTCTAGTCTCGTGGTTTTGGACAAAATAAACACCCAGCTTCCGAAATGAGACACCTGACCCCCCCCCCCAAAAAAAAAAAAAATAATTCATTGGTTCTAATTTTAGAGGTATTTAATTCCTCAAGCTATCAAGCTATCACGTTATCACGTTTTCTTGGAAATCCATAAGGAGCCAAACAGATGCACGACGAAAGGGCCCTTATAAATCTGATCACATTGAAAGATGTGTGATAGGCCTCCGAAATCCCCGGTGTGCTAATGGCGCACAGGCAATTTTATATTTTTCAACGCGTCGGTTGTTTTTGTTGTGCATGTGTCCACGGTGATGTGTCTCGCCATTTGGCTTAGGACGATTTTCGTGTTTTCTTCTGACCATATTTGCTGGAGTCGTGAGCTGGGAGCGTAGACAACTGGCCCCCTTGCACGAGAACTGGCGCTGCCGTGCGCGTTCCAAAGAAAGCTCGCGCGGAGAAAAACAAGCGAAGGACCAGGGATGTCAAATTCAGGATATAGAAAAATACCCCACAGTATTGAAGCGCCACCACACACGATTTCTCACATTGATGTACAGGCCTGGAAGGTGATCCCACCGCCATCCGTTGGTCCAGAATCGCACTAACCAAGGGTGGGGTTGCACCTTAACATAAATCTCAATATAGTCGCTTGGATAGAATCGTTTTAATCAGACCGTTACCAATTTGTTCACGCTAACGGAACTAATTCTTTAACCTCACGTGTAAAGTCCGGTGTTCCACAATGTTCCGTATTAGGTCCACTTTTATTTATTATATATAATAACGATCTTCCCCGCATGTATCCTCTTCCATTAGCTTATTCGCTGATGACTGTGTAATTTATAAGGAAATCATTAACGACTCTGACATATCTGCTCTTCAGACCAATATTAACAACGTCACACGCTGGCGTGATAATTGGCTTATGGAACTTAACACCTTTAAATGTAGATCCATGAGAGTGTTCCGTCAAAATAACACTTGTCCCTCTACTGTATTAATAACTCCACCTTGCTTTCTGTGTCAACAAACAAATATCTCGGTGTTCATATAACTACGATCGCTCCTGGAACATCCAGCTCGAATATATCACTAAAAACGCTAATCGCTTATTAGGCTATCTCAGAAGAAACTTTTCCCTTGCCCCTGTTTCACTTAAACTTCTCCTATATAAAACTTTAGTGCGCACCAAACCTGAATATGCAGGCTCTATCTGGACCCTGGCGTATCCCTAGCATCATCCATTGAATCCATTCAAAATCGCTCCGCATGTTTTATACTTTCTAACTATCACCGTACAGCCAGCGTCACCTGCATGAAAGCGTCTCTATATTTGCCCAACCTCTCCTCTCGTAGCAATATAGCTCGCCTCTGCTTATTTTACAAGATTTATCACTCTAACCCGGCACTTCAAACCTCATTATTTTCAGACCCATCATACATATCGCCGCGCACCGATCATCCACTAAAAGTAGGAATGCCCTACTGCATCACCTCCACCTTTTTTGCCTCCTTCCTGCCCCTGACCTCCGTCGACTGGAATCGCTGTTCCGCCTCCGTAGTCTCACTCACTGACACTGATGATTTTAAAACCGACGTAACTGATGTTTTCAATAATGTTAAATAGCAATTCTGTACCTTGTTTTTTTGCGTTTTGTTGTCAATGTTCACTTTATATTGATGTATTATTCCACTGCTCTGTAATGCCTTCCGGCCCTGAGAGTATAATAAATGAAATGAAATGAAATTGCTTGAACTCTTCATGCTACCATCTATGATCGACTCGACATAATCACCTCGTAAGTCACTCCCAGATTTACTTATCAAACGCTTTAAAGGCCTCTCCTTGAAATGTAACAAAATTGAACAACCTGCCTTCTGAAATAATTACTTTGGACCACACACTTTAATTAACTGAGGGCACCTTTTTGATGTAAAACTTGTGTATTCTGTATTTTCTCAGCTGTTTCCCCCCTTTTCCCCCTCTGTTGCACAGTATAACTCAGGAATTGTATTGTTTTATACGCTACCCGGTTCAGTCCTTGTTGGGCCGCATAATTATCCGACAGAAGTTTGTAAATAATAAAAGAAACTAAATTAAGTGGACAGTTTTCATAGTCGATTGAAGGGCTCGGTGGCAGCAAGTGAAAAACAAGCAGTACTTTTGTGAAAATGACTCATTACTCTTGAAATTACTTTCGTCCTAAATGATACGGTTTGTTTGCAGAGCTTGCAAAAAAGAAGAAAATTAGTTTGCTTGATGAATTATCCTGAAAAGACATCAGAGTCAATAAGCCACGGTCCATCTGAGCGCAAAGGCCTCGTAAGAGGAACACGACAGACGCAAACAGGCGGACTCAAAAAGCGAGGCAGATGGACAAACACTTGGTGTACGCTTAAACTTCGCCTTTAAGGCCACGGTCCCACTGAATGTGGCA
>JAZHYW010023444.1:0-33563 GCA_037355805.1 Ixodes ricinus
CGTATTACCAATATTGGTTGTACACTGGTTTTAGGGGGCGCGGACCCTCAGTCAAGCCTTTTATATGCTTTTGTCTGCGCCCCCAACATCTGTGCGATGTTGAATAAAAATGAAAGCCGCTTACAACTCTCTGTAAGGCCGAATTGGAGCGCAGCTCTTGAGGAGGGGGAAGGTGCGGAGGGAGGGGAGGTTCACGTGACCTTGGGGGTCACGTGACCTCGGGGGTCACATGAGCTGGGGGTCACGTGACGTCGGGGGGGGTCACGTGACCTCGGGGCCACGTGGCCTGGGGGTCACGTGACCTGGGAAGGTCAAGTGACCTCAGGGGCCACGTGGAATAGGGGTCACGTGACCTCGGGAGGGGGGTCACGTGACCTCGGGGGTCCACGTGGCCTAGGGGGTCACGTGACCTTGGGGTCACGTGACCTTGGGGGTCACGTGGACCTTGGGGGGTCACGTGACCTTGGGGTGACCTTGAGGTTACGCCGACGCCGACGGCCACGGCAACGCCAACGGCGACGCCGACGGCGACGCCGCTCAAGCCGGAAACGGGCGCCTAAGAGCTGCGCTCTAAAATTTGATTGATTGATTGATTGATACTGGCCAACATTGGCTTGTCTTGGCCAACGATTGGCCTGTCTTGGCCAACGGCTTACCAACGTTGGCAATCGATCGGCTTAGGCGGCTGGCCAACCTTGGCATATCGAAGCCAATGGCTTCCCAACGTTGGCAATCAATTGGCTTAGGGCTGGTCAACATTGGCCAATCTCAGTCAGTGGCTTACCAACGTTGGCAACCGGTTGACTTAGGCTGGCCAGCACTGGCCTGTCTTAGCCCATTGGTTAAAGACATTGGTAATTAATTGGCTTAGGCTGCCCAACATTGGTCTATGTTAGCCAATGAGTTGCCAGCATTGAGTAATTGATTGGCTTAGGCTGGCCAACATTAGCCTGTCATAGCCAATGGGTTACCAACATTGGTAATCGATTGACTGACTAATAAACTAGTTACACAGGCGCTTTGAACTGTCGTTGAGTTCAATCACAGTTATCGGCGCCAACTGTGATTGAACTGAACTGAACTGAGATGGTCCTACATGGCTCTTTAAGAACCCAGTTGAAGCTAAAACGAAATTAGCTATTGTACCACGTGATCAGTCTAATTGCTTAAATACTTTACTCGGAGACACACCTTTATTTATTATAAGCGTATTGTACAATAAGTTCAATAATTTGCTGCTTTTTAGCGGCATTTACACGACTACCAAAGCAGATTCAGGGTTAGGTTGCGCATATATTAGGATAGGTGGCGCAAGCTACCGCCCGGTACGATGGGTGCACCCATTATTATTTGTCTATTTATACAGCCGTCCCGCCGCCATCTTCGCTCGTTTGGTGGCTTGCCGGCTAGCTGGACGCAGCCGGGATCGTTGAAGCGGCAGCACGGTCGCCTAAACCTATTCCTTCCCCGATATTTTGCTGCTACGATTCTTTCTAGACGCCTCCGCCTGCATTCCCAAACAGTAAGCGCCTCGCAAACGATGGTCGGTGGTAGCGGCCCCGCGGACAGGCGCCATTTTACCTCCGTTGGGGAAGTTCGTTCAGTTGAACTGAGGTAGGGGAGCTCAGTAGAACCTAACTGTCATTAGCGGCTCGATGACAGTTGGCTCCGCGGTGTAACTCCGGCCGATCGCGATTGAGTCAACTGTCGTTGGCTCAATGGCAGTTGAGAGCGCCCGTGTAACTAGGGTATACGACTGACTAAGACTGACTAAGACTGACCACTGACTAACACAGGCCAATGTTGCTGGGCAACATTGGCCTGTCTTAGTCAGTGGCTTACCAACGTTAAAAATAATTGGCTTAGTTTTTTTAATGTGCTGATCGCGCACGCTGAGAACAGTCTGTAGCTATGGCTCCGGGAGGGAGGGGAGACGATTCTTCTGTTTTCACGCACACAGAAAGTTAGCAACTGAATTAGAACGCTGTATGCATTGCGAGCTGTAGCAATTTTGAAGGTCCACGAAGAAAAACGCCGTAGTCGGTGACAGGTTAAAAGTAAACGCTGAGGAGGAGATCGTCTCCTCCCGATCCTTCGCTCTGGAAAAGTGGAAAGAGATGGGAGGAGCTTTTACCACCTGTCACCGACTATAACTAACGCGCGTCATCCCAAAACTGATAGTTATGCTCAGTAAATTCCGCACGAAATACAAAATGCACGCTTCTTTCGATTTGTGTGTATGTTCATAAGGCAAAAAGCATAGTGCCTCTTCTCTTATGCCCATTTAGCGACGCAGCCAGGAAACGTTTCCAAGGGGGGAGGGGGACGCAGGGTTCAACCCTGAAAGCACCACCCGCCTCCCCAGTATCTACGACACGGGTGTATTGTCAGCTGTATGTGATCTTGAAAATCTCAAAGCAACCCGCTTTGCTGAGCCGCAAAACACGGCCTATAATTCAGGCCGAACCGGACAAAATTGAAAATAAATAAAAAGCACTAATATTTTTTAGCAAACAATAAAACCTTAAAACAAATATCCAGCGATTGATTAAGCTATTACATGTCTTCACGAATAAAAAATCACGTTGAATTAAGATCTCGAACACCCTATGTTTGAGGTAGGAGGTGACATATGTTGATGCGCATTTCAATCTGCAAACAAAGGTTATCACGCAACATATAACAGAAGAAGCTGGGGCATTATGTCTGCTTGCCCAAAATTGACTTCATAGTGCGTACAAAATACAACTGCAGTAATGACCACGGTAGTGACAACGGCCATCAGAAATATAAACTGTAATAGAGCCAATGGGTTACCAACGTTGTCAATCGATTGGTTTAAGCTGGCCACCATTTGCTTGTCTTAGCCAGTGGCCTACCACCAACGTTGGTAATTGATTGGCTTAGTCTGGCCAACAGTGGCCTGTCTTAGCCAATGGCTTACCATCATTGGTAATCGACTGGCTTAGGCTGACCAACGTTGGCCTCTCTTAGCGAATGGTTTACCAACATTTGTTGGCGCAAGGTATCAGGGTGCCTCGTTTTCCGGAACCGAGCTTTAAAAACGAATGAAGTACTCTAGGCAATAAAAATTACTGTTGTAAGAAGGCGTCTTGATAAAAGGGCTGCTAGGAAGACGCTGTAAATAAAAGAGTTATTCATTAATTAATACTAATTGGCGAACTTTATTAAATACTTATTTGAGGTGTAAAGGTGTCAATTCGAAAGTTGCATTTTGAACAGATTCTTGATGAAGGAGTTTACAACATGGTACACCCCAGGCAGCACACTTGCTTAGACTAGCTATCTGGCCAAGATTGGGCTTTGGCCGTAGTAGACTGGACCGGGACTGCCCAGGGAATTCGGTGAACTGCCAGCATGACATTTGGCTGTATTTCCTGGGCACCGGAATTACACGGAACTGCCAGGAAAGGGATTTTCTTGGCGCCTTTTGTCTCTTTTTGGTCCGAGCCGACCAGGGTAGACAGGCGGGCGGCCACCAACATTTAAGAATTTTGTGGCGCTTCACTGTATTCACTGGCCCCAGGATTCCACGGAACTACAACGGAGTGGTTTTGGGTGTTAGTTTATTGGCTTTGCAGGATTCAGTGAGCCAAGGAACGACTGGCGTTGTCACGAAGCTCTCTAGAAAAGCGCAAGTCTCGAAAAAAAATAAGTTCATTACTGTAGAGAGGAAGCCGAATGAACGCAATAATAGTGCCAACAAATTGATCCCTCCATGACATTTACAGCATTCATGTCTCAAATCGCCACATCTGAAACTGGAAAAACATGCGAAATAATTTTTCTCTGTTTATTTTTCAAGATCACGCATCGTCGCAACGGTTCACGTACTTCGCGGCTACTCTGCTTCAACTTAGAATGAACCGCTGCACATGCTACGGGCTCTCTTGGCCTATCAGGCGCCAAAAAGGTTGCGATGCTGCGCGGGAGATGCGCCAAGCACTGGAACGGCTCCGCAGGCGTTTGCAAGGTCTCAACGACAAAGCAGCCTCTTGCAACACCAGTGAGCTAACGGTGCTCGGAATTCCCACGCTCACATTTCAGCAGAGCGAGCGCGGTCGGCCAGATCGAGGCGCAGTCGGTTCTCATGTCGCGATTGCTTCGCCGTTGCTTTGTCTTGCCTCGACATTCGAAGCAGCTCGCTCGAGGCTGCATGCGGGCCAAATACACGAGTCTATAGCGCGATATAGTGTCGTTAGAACGTGTAAAACGTAGTGCTCACCTCGACAGGGGCGCAAGCAGCGGCGCTATGTCCGTCGACGCTCACGTCGAGAACGACGAAATATACATTAAAAATACTTTTTAACACCCGAAACAAATGTTTAATTACTTAATCGTGAATTTTTCGCAACCTTAGGGACGTCCTATTACCTCACTGTTCTGCGAATTCCTCAAATATAAAAGACACTATTGCAGATGTTTTTTTTTTTATTATTCTGCGATATGATAAGTCGTTAGTACTTTCGAGCCCAGAACCCCTCCATGTGTTGTCATCGTTTTGTTAGATACGCGTTTTTTTTAACTTCAGCTTTGGGGATCTTTGCATCTGTGTTGCATTTATGATTGCACGGTTCGGTCTAAGCGAGAAACTCCTGAAGCGCTACTTCGGACCCTACAAAGTTCTTCGTCGACTTGGGGGTCTGAACTACAAGGTGATGCCCGACGGAACACGGACTTCATCACGCCGCCCTTCACGACCGGAAGTCGTCCACGTCGTGCACCGCAAGCCGTACTACGCGCGATAAGACTGTGAACTGCGATCTTGTGCAACGTTTGATAGGATTGTGTTCTGCCAGCTTCCGTATTTTTCCATTCTTTTGTTCGTCTTGCTCCGTTTTGTTGCCTTTCATGTGGCATCGAGACGATGCCTTTTTAAAAAGGGGAGTAATGCCACGCGCGTCGGCGAGCGAGCGCGTGCGTTGCCGAGTGGATACCACACCTGACTCTCGTAGCGGTAGCCCAAGGTTCGAGCACCGTGTTGCTTGTTCTAGGTTAGAATGATATACGCGCCGAATCTTCTAGGCCGATTGTTCCAGAAGTCCACGCGTCTGCAAAGGGGCCCGGCGTGGCGAGCCGGAGTCAATTTCGCCCCTGCGTTCGATTCTGCTGTCACGCCGACTTCGACGCCCGCGACGCTCTGCTTTCTTCTGTTCCCTTTTTATTTTTTGGGGCACAAAGTCACCCCGTTAAACGTTAAGTTTACTCAGTTATTCACCGCCTCATCACTTGTCATTCGTGACAATATTCACTTCTTTTTATTCGCAAACCAAGCGAAAGACGATATGTCTCCAGATTATTATCCTCTTACGCCAGTCAAACCCCACTGCCGTTCTTTCGGTGGAGGAGCCACGAGTAATAAACTCAAAACTTGTTGAAAGGCCCAGTAGTATCTCAAACAAGAAGACAAATAAGTTTTAAGAAGTCTCGGTTTTAATGTGAATAAACTTAGAGATTTCAGGGCCGGAGAAAAGCTTTCCGCATCGTACCACTCGGCCAGACGTGTCCAAAGTACTTTTGCTTTCTGATAAATAATACTACAAATTACTTTGCCTGATACAACTAACGTAATTAGTTTACATTGAGGATTAACACAACAAAACCACTTAATTGCAGTAACAAATTACTGACAAAAGTAATAAATTACTTTCTAATTATTTTTCAGTTTGTTATACAAAAAACAATGCTTACTTCTCTGCTACATATATATATATATATATATATATATATATATATATATATAATATCTATATATTATAAACACTTCATTTAAATAAGCCGCTGTTTGCAGTCTGCCACAGCAGACACGTGGCATGGCGAAGCTTGACGTGAGGATATAGAGCCGAGTTTTAGAGACGAGAGATGTATGGCAGTCCATATTGAGATGACTCAACCAATCTGGATGATTCACATCTTCACTGTGCCTATTGGTTTAGCTGGAATAAATGCGCTTGCCTGGGCACAGCATCGCGGAAGGTGCGTCATTGCTATTTCGAGAACGATGCCTTTTGATTTCCTCATACCATTGTAATTTTCTATTTACTTTTTTTACGAATGACATTGTATTTCTGAGCACTCCCGCTATAACTATCAGAGGCTTCCAACGAGTTACAGGTACTTTGAATTCTTCAAGACGTCTCCATGAGTCACATACTGTGTTTTTCTTCCTTAATATATCCTTTTCTCTAGTGGTTTCCAAGCTGCTTTTTTATTGTGTTTTGAGCATAGATATTTCCGGTGGTGTTTTTATTTTCAGGAAAATGCACGTGAAACCGAAACAGTATTTCGTCAATTTCATTACCAATACCGGCATAAGGTAATTTTTTACATTATTAAATTACCTACACCTAAGAGTAGTTCATTATATTAAAAATTATTTCAACAAGTAATGAAATTACTGTCGTTCCGTTACTGCCACCTCTGTACAGTGCTAACCAGGCAAATGACCTTGGCAGACCCATGTCCCTCTATAAATCTTCACATTAATAATAACCGTCCAATATTTTTTCTCTGAAATCTTAGTTTTACATAATTTTGTTTTTCATCCGGAACGTTGAGATCCGTTCACACACATGCAACCGAGTATAACCGAGAGAAACAATACCGGTATTTAAGCGTTTTGAACCGGCGGAGGTCCGGATGCACTGCTGCGGTGTTGGTTGTACGCCGTCGCATGAGGCTTAAAAACCGGTCTTGTCTGTCTCGGTCGTACTCGCTTGCAAGTGTGTGAACGGCGCTTTACACGCTACTCTTAAAGTACACGGACGTGAATCATTTCGCTTATATTTCAAGCCTCCTCGAGTTTTTTTCTAGGGGAGAAATCGAACATATTTTAGGATTGAAGCGAACACAGATTCACGGCAAACATTTAGGTCCCGCTTCATTTCTACATAGGTGAAAAATTTCTTTTTAGCCAACGGAGCTGAACTCTGGAGTGGTGAGCTAAACCGCGCCTGGCTTTGGTTATAAACAAGTTACTACAGGTGAAGGAGTGATAGTGGAACCATTAAAGAACTACGTTTAAGATGGCTCCGATGCAAAGAACAATCGTGGTATCCTTCAAACTGAGCGCTGAATGGGTGAAGTCAAACTGACTAGCTGCTGAGGACTTCGACACTGAATAGAAAAAGTAGTGGAACATGGATAGCATAAAGCTCCTTGACAAAATCTACGCTTTACGTTTCGTACAAGTATTCAACACTATTGTTGTGCGAAGGCGCGACACACGTATAACGAGCGAGTGCCCCACCCCCACTTGCTTCAAAGCAGTGTTGCCAATTTATAGGTTTTTTGGTTAAAGTTAGCTGTTTCCTGAGTCATCTAGTTGAAGAAATGACCGTTTTGCGGGCGGTTTTGATTTTTTAGCTCCTTTCATGTCAAATGTTAAACTTTTTTTCTGGGGATCCAAAAGTTTCTTGAGTTTACATAAATGCATAATAAATAACCTATTCTTTTCTGGCATAGCTAGAGTCTGGAGGTTGACATATTTGCTTACTGTCACTTGTTCCTCAAAACACTTGTTCCTTAAAGAAAATGACAAATCTGTAGAAGGCATCGTGGGCACAACTTCACGATTATCTATTCGAGCGGCCTGGTCAATAAGTCTGAGAACAACTTACATCCTACAGGTTCTTAAGCGGGTTCAACAACTTCGTGAACGCCAAGGCGTCGGGGATGAGTGTTTACCTTCCCAGGCACCGCAGATACGTGCCGAGCTTCCCCTCAGGGGTCGCCGAGCGGGGTCTCGGTTTTAGCAGACAATCTTCCGAAAGCTTTTAATACGCTTTCTTTAGCGCGAAGCAAGTTTCTGTAATCACAACAAAGAATAAAACATGAAGGACGGTTCGTTATCTTGTTTTATGCTTTCTTGTAGTTGACTTTATCACCAAAGCACTCAACCAAAGTATATAAGTTTCTGTAAAGTACACTTTTTTATGTTTTGAGGTGATTTCCTTGGTATTAAAGGTTTCTTTCTCAGAGCACCGTATCACCTTACCTTTGTACGTGCCATAATGGCCCGGTTGGCACCAATTTTTGCACGGAGATGGTCGGTTGAGGCGCCACTGGCGCTGCATTCTCGCGTTTGTCGCGTTGCGCAATTTGTCCGGCAACAAATCGAAGTAGACTGGCAACACTGGCACCATCTGCTGATGGGCAGGGGCAGTGAACTTCTGTTTGACGCCCGAGGAGGCATGCTGCGAACGCGCGTGTTTCGACACAAGTACACAGACACCGACGTGCGATGCACCCTGTGCACACAGGGGGCTGATGAAACGCTGCAGGATGTCATGCTGGAGTGCACGGGCCTGCAGCCGGAGGTGCCGTGCGGCGGAGATATGGCGGTGGCGTTGGCCTTCCGTGAAATCGACGAGGGCACCGACAGAGGCGACGACGGCGCCGACAGCACTGTGGCCAGGGGCCCGCGGCCCATACCGGTGGTAGAATGGACAAAAAGAAGATTGGACCACTGGTGGAAGAAACACCAAGAAGAAAATAACAGATAAATATGGCTAGATCCAGTACGCTGGGATCCCCCGTCACAAAGGGGTTAGCCGCATATCCAAATCCCAATCCAAGCCGCCGTCTTGCGATCACCAAGCTCGTCGGCGTCGGTGGCGTCCATCACCACGAGATATTCGAAAGAACGTCCCTTTTGACACCAATTGGTTCATGCCGGTGCAAATCGGCCACTCAAGCGCACACGTTATCTTAATTTAGACACCAATACGCTCAACCATCCACCTCGACAAGAAGCGGAAGTGTTTCTCTTCCCTGTCGTAGCGTCTGGAAGGGGCGCAACACAATGTATAGTCGGGAAACCGTAAAAAACAATAATTGGTTAGTTAGTTAAAGTGTGTTTATTAAATTGCTAATTAATAAAAATAAAGACATATTTTTAATTGAAAGCTTGTTTGGAAGGGAAGTGTTTGTTTAAAATGATAGATCCCGTCAGTTTGGCTATTTATTAAGATGAACAGCACAAAAATTAGAAAAATCCAAATGATACACGTTGTATCAACAACTTCGATCATGACGTAGATACTTTTCCAGGAAGGCATGCGTGCAATACTCCGTCGGATACTCCGTTTCCACGTTGCCTGAGTAAAATTGAGGGTAATGACCTGAGAACCGCATCCAGTGGTGAAGGAAACAAACGAATCGTGGGTCAATAAGGCAGCGTTGGAAAGGCCACGTCAAAATGCTTGTCCTGTCGGGAGAAGAGTGTTTCGGCGAGACTCCGAAACACGCTTTTCCGGACCGAACAAGTGCGTTTCGGGTCCTCGCTGCTGCAAATGCTGACGTTGACGCCGCGTTGATACCTCGACAGCGTTGATGCCCCTAGAAATGCCTCTTTGATGTTCTGCGCTACCAGATCCTTGCGCTTCAAATCTGCGACCGGGCACTCAATGGCTCCGTCGTTGAACTGCCAGGCTTTCTGAGTATAGAGGAGGCTATGCCGCCCGGCGTGCAGCACGGGCTCGTTACCTTTATCCGTGCTCTGGCGTCGCATGCACGCTCGAGGCTCACGAGGCGTCCAAGTTATTTTGAAGATGAAAAATGAAATCGATACGACGAGCACGTAATCTAAAATGCGTCTTTGGAACATCGAACAACACATAGGGGCACGCCAATCAAAGGGCAACATAGAGAACACGTAGAGACCGCGCGATAACAATATAGAGCCAATCTCGCGCCGTGATTGGTTGAGGTCGGCGGCATGCAAACGGACGTGGGCGTATTTGGGGGTTAACAAACAAACCAGGTGCGCAAGGAGCCGACCAACTTGCGCGCCGTAAATGTTTAGATCCTGAGAGAGAGAGAGGAGAACATTAGATCTCGCGGAGACGTCACGACCACTGATTACAATAGGGATCAGAGGTGAGGACTCCGAGCTCTGGTTGGAATGATTAGTGGATAGACGCAAAGGAAGCTGCTTTGGTCTCTACTCACTGTTCGAATGCAAACGGTGAGCGCTGGACGCCGGCGTTCGGCACTCGCGTTTGAACAGTGGGTAGACAAAAACAGCTACAGCTTTGAGTCTATCCACTAATCATCCGAACGAGAGCAGGTGTCCTGACGTCCCCGCGGGCCCTCTTCTTCTCTTCTCCCTCGCTTTTTACCCGCATACCACCTTTTATTGGGTGAAATGTGTCCCCTCTGTAGCTGAGTAGGAGGTGCGAGTAGTTATTTCTGGAAATGGCATCAAGTTCAGAAGTTCCCCCAACTTCTGAATTCGGCGCCGCTTGCACTGGCTTTCACCGAACGGAGTTATAAACACTGGGATAGAGTATGACATCAACCCCCGTACATTCCGCCAGAAATCCTCTTGTGGAGGAGTGTCCTCTCTTAATATAATAAAACTCCCCGTTTGCGCTTACCGAGCAAGAAGTAGCGACAGTTCGGAATGCTGAAGGTAAAGCCGTCCCCACTGGAGCGGAGCGATGCGTCGTCTGCTCGCGTTTCTGATCAGAGTAGAAGATCCCTCTCAGTATTTGTTCAGAGTTGAAAAAGCATCATTTTGCGTTAAAACATTAACGAGACTAAGTTTGTGGAATGTACTTTGAGGTCGGGAGTTGAAATGAGTAAAGTACAGCAGTCAGAGTATGAACTTCAAGAAAAGTACACGTTTTCTAAACACGTGGCAAACTTCATGGGACATTCCGTGGAATAAATTTTAAGGAGATATCAAAATTTTAATGGATTTGCGTTTGATGGTACCCAGGCAATTACAGTCCTCGGGAACATTACAATCTTTTGTCAAGAAAAGCAGAAATTTACAATTTTGTTAGTGTGGTCCATAGGATTTAACTACAAAACATTCCGTAGAGCCGTAGAATAAAAGCAATACGCGACCAAACGTTTAATTTCTGTTGACTGATATTTTATGACTGCCATATAAAATATTCCCGGGGAACATTACGATGTTTCTTGTTGTTCAGTTGAACTTTCGCCTTTTAGTGCATGCACCGAGGCGCTGATGTCCAAGAGAGTTGGGGATGTACTCGAAGTAGTACTTTAGGTACAATGTAATTAAAGTACTTCCCAACAGACCTTATTTTACGAAGCACGAGGCAAAAACGACAAGCGTAAAATAAGTTCATATCATGTCCCTAAAGAAAACTGGAGTCGCACTGCAGAGTAATTGTTCCGATAGGGATGCCTTGCCCATCGTTTTCAACCCCGTCTTTTCATCAGTTCCTGGTTAAGCAAAGCTCGTACGTTCACAAAAAGATGGATCATTTCACGTTTGCACATCAATTTATTTATATTTGTGTGCTAGTTACTTTGCAGAGAAAGTATTTTTTGGAATATCTGCAGATATGTTGCTTTAGACTTCGCTGTTTATTATTTACTAAAATATTATCTTTCCTGTGAACACTTATGAGTCTGTTTCACAGCGTAAGGCAACCCTGCACCTTTCTCGTTTTCGCCTTTTGGTGCCAGGTTTTACAGATGTGTACTTTTTGAATCACCACTATGACAGTGCGCTTTTTTGAGTGCATGAGTAGACAATGGACTACAGTCACATCTAGAAAAAAGTGAATCCAACTTTTTGAAAAGTAAAAAGAGCTGTAGATGCACAATGCAAACACGCGGATTCGAGAACCAGTGAGATGTCAAGTGTTAGCTCTGCGTCTGCCGCACATGAACAAAGTGCTATTGAACACAGTTGCAAGGCAGGCGAGCTGGCTACATGTTACTCGACAGACTACAGTCCGACGCGGAGGCAATACAAGAAGAAAAACAGAAAAATCGGGGGCGTTTTATTTCTCTTACTTTCTTGCCTCCGTCTCGGGCTTTTGGTATGTCCAAAGAACGGCGCTTTTCGAACACAAGAGAAGCTATTGTTGAACCTGCTTATATGCGTCACGAATTGTTCACTGCGTTCAAAGTACGACCACCATAGACTTTCATAAATATCCTCGAAATACTTTATGTGCACATTTTTTTGCAGGAAACAGACTGTTTTAAACTTGGTTCTCTAATCTTGAATAAAAAGTTTCATCTCGATTTTCTACCAGAGACTGTATCCCTTTCTCCATAAAAAAGTTTTCAACTCAAATATCGTTCACTAAAGTTTGTATTTTCTTTCTTTCTTTTTTTTCTTGGGGAGGAGAAAAAAATATAACCCCCCCCCCCCACAGAAAAAAAGTTTTTGCTAATAACAGTAAAACTTGATATTAATTTATATATCATAAAAATATGACATAACTTAATCAGAAGAGGAATTACTAAAGAATGTCTGAAAGCTCGGAAAGCTCTAGCAGCATTTCGAGGACGCCTTTGGATAAAGTAAACTCTAAAGACGGGTTGGAATTGAGAAAGTTGGGTAACGTTTGTAGATGGAACCAGCTGAACATATTCGGAGTGTTTTGTTTTTTAAGGATTTACAGAGTTGGGGTAAAGAAACCCTGAAAGCTACACAATCCGGTCTGTGCAGGTGAGTTCTGCGGCAAAGGGGGCACATTATTGGTTGCTAATCGTCAGGAAAAGTCCGTTGATAAGCTCAAATTTGATCATGAACTTTTTAGTTAGTGAAAATAAATATATTCGTCCGACCCTGCAGAGGGTCATTGGAAGACACTAAATTAAAAACGTTTATTATGACTTATTGCGTTGGAAGCGGTATACAGTGTGTTAGAGGGGTACCATGGCGTTCTTTTATAGGCGTCGATTCGCCTGAAAATTTGCTAAACACACCAACAAACCTCTCTGAAATGGTAAACCAAATATTTAGGCAAATTATATTTCTCTCGGAAAAATTTAATTTCCATTTTGGGCCTTAACTTGTTTCTCAAAATGAAAGCCTCCGCTGGAAACAAGGAAGTGACGTCAGCGGAATTCCGGAGTTTACTCGTCGGGCTGTAGACTGTTCCCAACTAATTTCAAGCAGTTACGTAGTGTCAAATGAATGCTGGGGAAGCTCGCTCCAGCACCCGCGCAGCACCACGAAACAAACAGTCGGAATAGACCATTTTAGACTGCCCGCTCGATCTGCAAAGCTGCTTTCCCTTCAAAGAACACCCTTGAAATAGACCCCTTCAATGGCCCCGTTGAATGAAACCGCGCAATGCTGTCCTCCAAGGGGGTTCATCACAGCACGCAGCAACACGCCCGGTCAACAAACTGTCTAGACGCGGAGACAGGCCTTCTGAAGCCGTTCAACGAAGCATTCGATTGTGTTCGCGCTGAGCTGGAAAGACTATTCAAACAACCAGGCATGCCGTCTCGCACAACTGGAGCAAATCAGTTTGTGCGATATTCAATAGAAACCACAAACTGCAGAGGAACTGTAAAGGAAGTTAGGATTGCACGCCGCAGATTTTCACCTGGAAAGCCTTTTAAGGCAGATGACACATGGTTCATTCGCTATCAAGTGGTCAGATCGACTCTGTGCCCGAGTTGTGGTATGCTCTGTGCAGACATGTCCCGTTCGAAACTGTCGCCAATCTGCAACCTTGCCAACCAAACGTAGCTAGAACCGCTCCCCGCCCCGTGGGAACAAATGGCAATTGCCAACCATCAACCGAATGCCAAGGACATATGACGCAAGGTTACCAACGTGATCGAAGACGTGCCGCCGCTACTCAGTACCAGTTGAAGACAACTGAAACAGTGTGCGGGAAGGAAGATAGACTTTTAATGATGTGCTAATTGTTATAGTGGCCGGGCATGTAGAGGGCGGCAAGAATCCTGGTTATGGTTCAAAAATGCGTGCTGGATGCAGACCTGAGAAGTAATCCGTTACAAGTAACGGATTACTTGTAATTAGTTACTTTTTCACAGACATGTACAAGTTACTCAAAAAGTAATTAAGTTAAGCTACTGAGTATTGACCTCAAAAGTAATTTGAGTAGAGTAGAAATTACTCAAATGTAAAGTAATTGAGAAAATTACTAATTACCGTTCAAAAGTAGTGAATTACTTTTGAAGTTGCTTTTAAAGTTACTTTTATAAACTTTTTATGGTAAAAAGAAAGTACATACGTTTTGATCCGTTAGCGAAATTTTGCTAGCCAAATATGAATCGGCTTGTTTTTTTAACAGAAATGCTTTAATAGCTGATTCTGCTTCTGCGTGCCTAACTGTTTTGCACTCTTGTTTCTTTGGTCGATAATGTTCTGCGAATGTGTCATTTCTACTTTGAGGTTTAGCACTCTCTGAGCTTGATTTTTTAGACAGTGTTCGCTTGTTTACAGTGTTGCGTAAAGTACATCTAAAAAGTACTTCAAGTAAAGTACAATGAAAACGAGAGGTTATGTACTTCAAGTAAAGCAGTAAGTACACCAAGTGCAATGTTCGTGAAGTAACGTACCATAAATACAATATATTTCAAGGTAACATACATGTACTTTTAACACAATCTTTCCTTTACAACCTTTCATTCCCTATAAAGTGTTTTTTAAGTGGTATGCGCTGTTCCAGGGGTAATCGGAGGTGCCTCAGTTTTTTAACGGAAATGGCAGCAAATTTTGTATAAAGTCAAGTCGTCCTCAAAGTTTATGAGGCACATGCTCAGAGAATGCACTTCAAGTAAAGTACAAGTTCTCTAAACAGTAGTACTTTACGTACCATGCACTTAGAGTACTTTCCAACACTGCTTGTTTATTATTTTTTATATAAAACCGTTGGGGAAAGAATCAAAATTAACTGTTGGGCTAGTTGGCTACACATAGTATAAAAATGCAAAAGCGCAAACACCAAGGAAAAGAAGAGGGAACAGGACAGAGCGCTTACTCCAACTGGAAGTTTAATGCATTCCCCGATGAAGACATAAAAGAAGAATTAGCCATGTGTAGGTAAAAAAGAAGAAGAAAAATTATTGTTATAGTTTATAGATGTATTAAAAAATTTAAACAAAATCTGACTTCACCCCTTGACACTAGCGAAATAATTTCGAAGTATAAACAAAATCAGCAGGTCCAAGATAAGGTTAGAAAACATTGAAGCGACCCTCGTTAAGAAAAAAGGTCGAGGTATCTCATCTCTTTCTCGGACAACGCTATTGATGGTGCGCTTATGCAAGCTCCCCCGAGAGACAATATGATTTTCGCTTCATAGAGTTCTCTGGATCTTTTTTTATGGTAATGCTTGAGGATCTTAGTCTGTTGGAATATGGGTGTGCAGTGGCAGTCTCGGACATGTATGTCGAGATGTCCCGATGGTGATGATTTCAGAGAAAGGTGATGCTCTTGAAGTCTCACGTTCACACAGCGCCCAGATTGTCCGACGTAGACTTTCCCACATGTGAATGGAATTTCGTACACTACGTTGATGTTGCAGTTGACGTACTTGTGCTTATGCTTGACGGTGCAGTTGTTGTTGTTTTCATTTTGCGAATTAATCTTTGGACACAATTTTTTGAGTTTGTTTGGAGCTGATAGTGCCACTGGTACTTCATACTTTGAGGCTATCCGTTTGAAGTTGTGGGATATGTTGTGGAAGTAGGGTATCACTGCCGGCCACGTTTTCTTCTCGCAATTTCGTTTTCCTCTTCTCTTGGGAGTTGTCAGAAATTCTGCTACATCAAACAATAATGAATTGGTGTATCCAGAATCCTGCAGCCTTTGCACTTGTGCTTCGAAAATACACTTAGCCGTATGTACACAGGACTTGTGCAGGGCCGCTTGGAAGCAACTCTGCACTATTCCTCTTTTGATGATCTTAGGGTGGGCAGAATCAAAAGGTAGGAGTCTTTTTAGGACCGTGGTGCATAAGTCCAACAAGTGTGCGATTCTTCAAAGGACAGTTGTAGATCTAAAAATTGAAGCTTGCTATTAGTAGGTAACTCATGTGTGAATTTGAGTCCTTGAGCTTGTCATGAAAGTGTTGCTTATGATGTTAAATGTAGCACCATCATATTGTTCAGGTCCGATGGAAAGTAAAACGAGATAGTCATCGACGTATCTAAAGATACGTGTTACAAGGTTTGTGGGAAGGCTCTGGGCTATTCCCCTGTCACATGTGGAAAGAAAAATGTCGCCTAAGACAGGTGCTACACAGGAGCCGATGCAAATCCCTTTCTTTGGATGTAAGTATTGCCGCTAAAAGTCACAAAGGTAGATGTTAGGTAGAACCTAAGGAGTTCCATGAAAGATTCGGATGGTATACCACATTGATTTTGAAATGACACAGCTCCATTAGCCTCTATGCAATCGCTGACTGCTTCAAACATTCTTGCGTGAGGGACCGAGTAGAACAAGTCCTCCACATCAAGGGAAAGTCCAAACTTTACTGTTGGGAAAGTCCTGTTTCTCGAACGATCTTCGAATTTTTGAAGATCTGCATATTCTGAGTTTTGGGAGGAAAGACAACGCAAAAAGATCCCCTTGTGTTGCCCTTTAGCACGCGATTCCTCGAGTACAGCACAAACTACGGGAGCACCAGATGAGCTTCAGAGCAGGTGCTGCATTTTGTTGCCTCCTTTGAGTGAGGTTGCAGTGTGTGCACCTGCTGTAGTGAGCGAGAGTTTCTACGTTGGGGAGAAGTGGGGACTAGCCCTTTCTTCAAATGGGTCAAGTCTCCTTGAGCTTCGGACACAAATAAAAGCCAGTCTTCGGCGCTAATCCCGCATTCACTGGGCCTCACTTGCGACGTGTCTGTCCGCTCTCAGCGCATCGTAGCAGAATTGTTGCAGTGGTGTTTCGTGAAAAGTTTAGAAGGTTTAGGACTCTCCAGACACTCCCCCGCTGCCTACGCGACATGCTTCCCCTCTTTCCAAGTATCAGCTCATCTTCCAACATCTTATCTCTTTTGTGCAGGAATGTTTGTTGGTAGGCAAAACAACCACTAAAATTCGAAATTAATTTGTAATTTGAGTAGAAGTTACTCAGAAAAACTAATTAAAGTAAACTACTAATTACCGAAATAAAAATGTAATTGAAAGTTACTATACTGCTCAGAAAAGTAGTTAAACTACTGTAACTTGAGTAGAGTAGTTGAACTACGTACAAGTCTGCTTTTTGAAGTAATTTTGTAATTGCCACATTACTTTTTTGGGAAGTAATTTATAAGTAAATTTATTGCAAAATATTGGTAACGGATTACTTCAATTACGCGCTACTTTTTACAAATATGAGCATAATACAATAACTGGAGCAATACGAGCAGAACATTCAGCAGCATATAAAGATCAAGTTCAACAAAATAGAAAACATCAGGAAGGGGAGAATAGCCGAAAAGAAAACACGATTTTTTGTATGACCGGTCACTAGAACCACTAGAAAAACAGGCAAGGCATCTACAAATATACGAAAGACAAAGATCAAGTAAGACAACGCCGAGTAGGCTCTCCGTCGCCTTCCATCGTGTTTTTCTTCTCCCGGGCAGGAGGAAGCTCTTCGTGTTTATTTGTTTTTGTATTTCACACCATTTCACCCTTTCCAACTTCTTCGACGTCTTCCGCCACCTGCACAGATATCAGTCACGGATCCTCAATTCGCGGATTCTTGTAACAGACGATGTAGCCTCGCGCGAGGCGGTCGAATTCTTTTTGTCTTTGATGTGCGCTACTGTATTCTAGCACGCTCTTGGGGCACGACTGAAAAGCGCCCGGCGCAAGGCTAAGAGCATCGTCTTCGAGGTTACGGACAAAAATGCTTTTGGTTTACTTGTCTGGGCATGGTGGTTGAGTCCACTCTTCACTTCACAGTCAACTGTCAACATAAAAGGGTGGGCGGGGGAGGGTCAGTGGGTCTGGCCATCAAGTGCTGACAGAGAGAGAGGACGCGTAAAAGCGGTGTGATCCTCTATTTTTTAGTGAGACCGATGGCCACAACTTCTCTCGCTCTTTATGCCATCCTTTCCCCTGGCCTCCACGAATATTGGTATGAAAGTGAGAACCGACGAACGATCGATAACTCGTAACCACCACTTTTTCTATGACTGGTCGAGTTTTCGGTCATGGAGCGTCCGTCGTCTTTACGGCCATCTTTTTATGAGATGTTCAAAATGCAGGGCCTTAAGAAAAACGGGAACCTACATATTTAGTTCATTCTTTGCTTGCCAAAAAAAACACATCGTCATTAGCAAGAGCACAAACTCTAATCTACGGAAACATATCTAGGTAAGCTGGGACACGTGCATTCTGTATTGGGCTATACATTGAAACGTCAGAACCAAGTTTTCCTTTTCTTGTGAATAACAGTCGAAACACCCGAGTCAAGAGGGAGCTTTTGTAGATCGCTTCTTTAGCTCCGAATCTTGTAGCGGAGGTAGGCGGTGCTACTGAGCACGCGCACCACTAGCTTTGTCTGCACAATTCCAGGGATCATTTCCAGAGGCCGTAAGCTAGCGGGACGGCGAGTGTGGTTGCAGCTTTTGGTGCCTTGTCAGCTTACAGGTGAAAGGAGTGTACCTACACACTTTCTCTTAAATTTTATTTTTACAAGGACTACCATAATACGGGCGCATGAGAAATGAAAAGTAGTGTTGCAGAACATTTTTGAAAATATGAAAATTGTTTCTATTGGTTTCTAACTAAGTGTACGTAAAATGTAACGTGAAAGTAATTTGTAACGCAACGAGTACAGTAATCCGTTACTTTTCAGCGAAAGTAATTTGTAACGGTTATCCATTACATTTCAGGCTCGGTAATTTGTAATTGTAATCCATTACATTTTTCAAGTAACGAGCACGCGTCCGGCTGGATGTTAGGTGCGCCCTGCCAGGATGCTATACCACCTTATGCTTGTTGACAGAGTGAACGTAAGGTGTGTGAATGGCAGTACGAATACTGACTATGGGCCGAAACAGCATCTTGGAAGTTAGATGCGCTCTTCCAGGATGCTCTCTCAACATGGGCTTATTACCAGTGCGCCGCAATGTGCTTGGATAGCAATACGAATTGTGTTTATTCTTTAAAACAAAGCATTGCCAGTGATGCAGAAGTGTTGTAAGTTGGGCGGGTTGGTATGATGACTTGGTGAACAGAACAGCGCACAAAAAGACGACGACAGAGAAAGGAACATGCACAACACATAAGCGCTGTGTGTTGTGCATGTTCCTTTCTCTGTCCTCGTCTTTTTGTGCGCTGTTCTGTTCACCATGTTTTTGTCAGTGATATTTCGCTTTCCACAGCACTACCGAACGTTACTGCAGGGTTCAGATTGAATTTCAGTCAGGTGAATGGCTAGCGATATCCTATTTATGCTTCGAAACAGAGCAGTTCCAAGAAAATCGTTGTGCTGTGTCACATTATAGATATTGTTTGTTTATCTAAACATAGTTTCGACCTTATCATTCGCTGAGATCCCTACAGAGAATGCAGTTGTCCGTCTTAAGTAGACAGACAATAATAATTTTTTTGTGGCAGCGGAAGCTGTCGTCTTCATAATAAAGCTTCACACCATTTGGAGTAAGCACAATTACCCGAAGACTAGCTCCCTATTGGAATGCGCCGAATTAAGTTTGCTCTTTAATGGATAAGAAAACAGTTTTTCAGTTGCCCTCGAAGTCTAATTTGATGCGTAAATGTTTAGACACGGGGAAACCAAAATAGGCCTGGCCTCTTTGCTGTGGATGGGCAATTCAGCCCCTGCAGTGCGACAGCTAGTTATTTTATTATTGCCTTCTCATATCGCCAGAGAATGTTGGGCGTTTTCTCGTCAATGCGGGTTAGCGTTAACTGCAAGAGGAAGTTTGCGAGAACATATTTTCGAACACCACTCCAGCCAGTACGGAGACCCTCCCTCCTCCTCCTTCTCCCTCCTCCTCCTCCTCCATAAGTTCCCCGCCTCCCACAGTTTCCTTGCTAAATTTAGCTGGAAAATTGACGCCTCGTGACCTCAACACCAATTCAGTTTCCCCGCTAAATTTAGCGGGGAAAATGACGTCACACGACTTCGTGTCACGTAACCTATGAACAAAGTCAGCTTCTTTGCTAAATTGATCGGGAAAATTGATGTCACGTGACCTGAACACGAATTCAATTCTCCGCTAAATTTAGCCGGGAAACTGAATTAGTTCATACGGGACGTGACACAAAATCATGTTGCGTCATTTTCCCCGATAAATATAGCGGGGAAATGAATTGGTGTATAGGTTTGTGACGTCCCATAATGCAACGCGCGCGGTTACGCCGACGGCGACGCCGCGAAACACGGGAACGAGCGCCTAGCCCTAAAAGAGCTGTAGACGCCTAGTACAATGCAGACATGCGGATTCAAGAACCTGTAACGAGTCAGTGCTAGCTCTGCGTCCGCCGCACATGAACAAAGAACAATTGAAGACAGCTGGTAGGCGGGTGAGCTCGTCACTTGTTACTCGGGACAATACAGCCGTAGGCGGAGGCAAAACAGAAGGAAAAACAGAACGAACCGAGATGTTTTATTTCTCTTACTTTTTGCCTCTGTCTCGGTTTCTCGGTACGTCCAAGGAGCTGTTGTTTTCGAACAAGAGTTATTGTTGAACCTGTTCTTTGCGTCATCCATTGCTCACCGAGTTCAAAGTACGACCACAATGAATTTTTCATAAATACCTCCAAACTTTCTTCTCTAGAAAATTATTTGCATGAAACAGAGGCTGTTTTCGACTTGGCTTTTAATCTTGAATCAAATATTCCATCTCGTTTCGCTACCAGAGGCTGCATCAGTTTCTTCATAATTTTTTCCCATATCATTGAAATGAATTGGTCGTTCTGTAATTGTGTTGTTTTTTGTTGTTGTTTTTTTCGGGAAAAAGGGGGGAGGGCAGTGACGCCGGGAGAGGGAATCCCTCGGCGGTGACAAAATATTCGCTCTGCCCCCCCCCCCCCCCACACACACACAGACACACAGATAAACTTGCAACGGTTTTATATCAATTAAAAGCGTGACATAAATGCATTAGAAGAGTGACGTTTTGAGGGACGACTCTTGTCAAAGTAAACTCTAAAGACGGGTTGGAACTAAGCAAGTTGGGTCATGCTTGAAGATAGAACCAGCTTAACATATTCGGAGTGTAGTGTTCTTTCAGGATTTATAGATTTGTCTTAAACGAAACCGTGAAAGCTACACAAATCTGGTTTGTGCAGGTGGGTTATACGGCCAAGGGGACATATTATTGGTAACTAATCGTCAGGATAAGTCAGTTAATAAGCCAAAATTTCATGACTAACTTTTTAACTAGTGAAAATAAACTTATAATTTTAATTATAAACTTGTAGGGCGTAATTGCAAACTACTCAATTAGTAAATTTTATTAGCACTTTGAGTGTGTGCGAAGCGTGATATAGTGCGTTAATTTTGACACTCGTGCATTAGGCCCAAGGCTGTGGCGCAAATGTAGCACGATTGCGCTCAGTCTTCCTAAAATTTACAGATTTGGTACTTTTCAACGACGATCTGAGAGGTTTTTAATTAGAATAATTTTTACCTTCTTTAATCAAAAGCTTTTTAAACAAATTTGTTTGTGCGCGTGTGCATATGCGTTTCTGAGAATGTGTGTGGAGGGGTTCTGCCACAACGGTCGCTACAGTAACTACTTTATACATTTAATTGACCGAATAATTGCAGAACATGGCACTGGGACAAAATAAACATATTTTTACTGACACTAAATATAACACATTAAAGACAGCGAAAGAAAAAAACACAATAAAACAAGCACCTCATACTGATAATAATGCAAGGATGCATGTTAGCTGGTTAAGCACTGACATTTTTTAACCCTGGAGGGTAGGGAAATAGAAGTACAGAAAGACAGGAAATTTGTGTTGTCCTGTCCTTCTGTTTCCCCATTCTCCATGGTTAAAAAATACCCTTCCAATATTGCTAGAAGCGCCGGGCTACGCCGGCAGCGCCGTCAGCCGTCTACCGATGAGAAAGCTCGCCGGCGTGAGAGGGTCGCCCTCTCCAACCTCGTTGTATACAAAGGTTAATGGTCTTGAATTCACCGCGGCTTCAATTTCGGTGTAAACCGTGGCCAATTCCTCCGCGCCCAGGCATTTCTTTCCGATCACTTTCCTCAATGACACCTTTACTGAGCGCACGAGCCTCTCATAAAAACCTTCCCACCATGGCGCTCGTTCGACAATAAATCGCCACTCTATGCCAGCATTGGCAAATTGCTGAATCACACCAGGGTGTCGGGTGTCTTCCACAGTTCACTTAGCTCCTTTGAGGCCCGCTTAAATGTCAAAGCGTTATCCGAATAAATGACGCGGCATACCCCTCTCCGCGACACAAATCTGCGAAAGGCAGACAGAAAGATCTTTGTCGACACGTCTGTCACTAACTCTAAATGGACCGCTCGCGTGACCGCACATGTAAACAACAGCACGTAGCATTTGCTGGTGAGGTCGTTCGCCTTAACATAGAGGGGTCCCGCAAAGTCTATGCCCACTACTTCAAACGGGTCCGCTCGCGTTGTACGATCCGCCGGCAAGGGTCCCATTGGAGCACTTGCAGGAGTCGCGTTGAATCGCTGGCAGGTCACACACGCACGCACCACTTTCTTTACCAGCTGTCTTCCGCAGAGGATTCAGTACTTCTCACGCAGCTGCACGAGAGTGTCCCTGGCTCCCGCGTGCAGTACCTGGCGATGGGCGTCGACAGTCAGACAACGTTGAGTATCGATGCTCCTTAGGCAGTACAATGGGGTGGCGTTCTTCCTGCGTCAGGTTCGAAGACTGGAGTCGACCGCTGACCCTCAGCAATCCCTCTTCATCGATGAAAGTGCGAAAGTCACGCAAGACCGACCCAGGTGGGGGCGACATTCTCTTTGCTGCACAATCAATATTGGAGGCAAACGCTGATCTTTGTGCTCTTGTTATCCAGTGTGATTGCGCTACGTGGATCTCCTCGGCGGTCAGTGGTCCCATCCTTTTTTCCGGCGATCTGAGGTTATAGATAAACCGTAAAATCCAGGCCGTTGTTCTGTGGAGTTTCAAGGCCGAGCTGAACCTTGAGATGTTGAGCAACTCTTCCGGTACAGTTGCAGTTACCTCGAAGAGCTCTGCTCTCGGAGTCCTCTCCTCGAGCCCGTCGTGGAAAAGCTCCTCGTCACTTTCCCCAGGCCGCTCTGTCGCGGGTAGTAGCAACCAAGTTGGTCCGTTCCACCAGAGCAGTGCAGAAAGCAGTTGATCCACGGACAGCCCTCGTGTCATCAGGTCGGCAGGATTTTCCTTCCCCAAGCAGTGGTGCCACATTGCCTTCTCGCTGTTTGCTTCAATTTCTTGTACTTTATTTTTCACGAACGTCTTCCACCTGGCTGGCTCTCCCTAATCCAATGCAGAGCGATCATGGAGTCCGTCCAGAAGTGGACTTCATCCACTTTGATTTCGAGGTGTGTCCTTACGTACTTAAACAGCCTTGATCCAATCAAGCATACCAAGAGCTCTAATCTAGCAAGGCAGATTTCCTTCAGGGGCGACACGCGGCACTTAGCCAGGAAGAGTGTCGCGGTCGTTTCTCCTGTGTCATCCGCTGAGCAGATGAAGATCATGAATCCGTATGCGGAGGTGCTGGCATCCGAGAACACGTGCAACGTTCGATGCACAACGTTGCCCTTCGAGCTCGCTGTCGTAGAATCTGGGCACATTAATTTGCTGAAGTGTGGTAAGCTCGTCGCACCAGTTGTTCCCGCCACTCATCAGTTCTTTCGGTAGTCTATCGTCCCAGCGCAGGTTCAGCTTCCAGATTTCCTAAAACAAGATCGTGGCTGGCACCACGAAGGGGAGAGGAAACCAAGGGGATCATACAGTCGTGCTGTCGTCTGGAGCACGAAACGCTTGGTGTTTCTTCGTTGGCGGGCAAACTCAATCACGTGTTCTGCCAAAAAGGAAAGGTTGTCTTCATTCGGCTTCCACGTCAGACCGAGTACCTTCAATACACCCGTCCTTTATCCCAATGGTCTCTCATCGGGACACCTGTCTTCAAGCATTTTCGGCAGGGCTGCGCTATTCGAGCCCCTCTTATGGAGCTTCATCCCCGCTGCTCCAAATATCTCGATCGCCTCGTTGCAGAATGTCCGGGCGTCCTCTTCACTTTCCGCACCCGTCAAGAGGTCGTCAAGGTAGACCGATCTACCCAGTCGCTCTGCTGTCTTGGGGAAGACGCTCTAAGTGTCTTTGAAATGATGTCGCAGGGTTGCGGCCAACAGAAAGGGGCTGGACGTGGCTCCGAAAATAACTCTCGTCGTACGCCAGACTTCCACCTCCAGCTTTAGAGAAGTCCAAGTATTCGTTACGTCTTTCTTTGTTGAGTGTTTCATTCATTAAAGACAAAGTAAGTACTACCATCTGATGGTCCGAAATACCTTCTACTGCTTCAATGCACTGAATTCGTTCATGCAAGTTCTGGGTAAGAAAAGTCAAATCCAGTATCAAACCTTTCGCTTCAAAACGTCTTGTGGGGGAGCGTACCATTCGATTTAGATTATGACAAAAAGATAGCTCTAATGGTGTTTGCGATATCTGGCACGAAGACCAACTGTTCTCCCAGTCAATGTCTGGTAGATTAAAATCACCAGCAAAAATAACTCTAGAGTTCGCGTGTACATTCTCTGAAAGATAGTCTTTTATTTTTTCGGAAACATTTCCGGTGCTAGGTGGTCTATAGAAAACACCGATGATATTGGATGTAGAAAAATTTTTCACACGAACCGATAAAATGTTTTACGCCATCAATATCTGGCATTCGGTTATTGTGCAAATTCTTTGTAAGAACAATGGCTACGCCCCCACCACGCGTGTGTCTGTCTTTTCGTATTATATTATAGTCTGGAGGGATAACCTCAGAATAAATACTTCTGCATGTGCCCAGGTTTCTGTGATGACTGCCATGTGCGGTTTGCGCGTTAGTAACACGTGTTCTATATCAACAACTTTATTCATTATGCTCCATGCATTCAAATTTAAGAATCTAATCGAATCAGTGGCCTTGCACCTGAACTGTTATATTTGTCCCGAGGGTTTTGGTTAAATCCGAGATATTCGTGTCTGTTTTTCGGAGCCCCATATGTAGAGTGTATTATTTATATTTCGCTTGTTGTAGATTCGAGTAACTTTATAGCCTTTCTTACGATTTTCGATACCGCTGTCCCAGAGCAGTTTGTGAATATTTCGAACACGTAAAGAAAAGTCTTCTGAAATAGAGGTCGTCGTTCTCTTCAGTTTCGGGCAGTTTCTCAAAACTGACATCTTCTCTGAAAAATTTAAAAACTTCACCATGACTGGTCTAGTTTTACCATTTTTTTAACGCCCGAGGCGGTGCACTGTTTCGGTGGTTACAACTGGTAAGCCAAACGTATCACAAAACAGTTGATTTACTACGGCGCCATGAAGTGATTCAGCCGTCTCGTCATCGGTCTCAGGAACGCCAAAGACTACACGATTATTTCGGCGACTCCCATTTTCGAGGTCGTCAAACTTGTCTACCAAATCAGCCATTACATATTCCATTGATACGATCCTTTTTTCATTGTCAAAAAAATTCTTTACTGTCGCTTCTAGGGCTGACAACTTAGCTTCGAAGCTCCCTAACTTCTGGTGAATTTCCGTGAATTTTTCTTCCGCTCGTTTTTGATTTTCCTATATAGCGGCAAGTTTCTTTGTCATTTTGGACTGGTTTTCCAAAACTTGAGAGAACATTTCTTCAACTGTAGGACGTCGGTTACATTCAATGTCACCGCTTAATTGCAAGGGTAACGCAACGGTATTAACAAAGCACGAAAAAAACAGTTGTGGGGCATGGCAGCACAACTAAACAAAGTTCGTCGCTTTTGCACAAGGAGTACGAGCAACCAACCTGCATGAAGAATAGAAACGGGTTTAGCCGCATGTTCTTGACAGAGCTGCCGTGCTCACAAGGTAGGTCGTTGGTCCGTCTTCGGCTTTATAGCTGATGGTTCCGTCAATAATGATGACGTCGTTGCGCTCGCTACAATGATCACCAGGCGTAGATGCGGGACGGCATTCGATGATGACGGTGCGGATATCGGAGCAGCCATGGAATCAGCAGAAAGCACCGGGCTGGAAAAGGAGTTCGGCCGCAGCAGCACAAACTGCTTCAAGAATAGAAGCGGGTTTAGCCGTATGTCCTTGACAGAGCTGCCGTGCCCACTCTTACTTGCACAATTACTGAAAATCGTTGCTAAACGGTAAGGGATATGTGTTATTATAAACTGGGCCCCGTCTTGACGATCTCCCGCGTGTCTCCACTGGTACAGTGCCTCGCACTTATATGCCGGAGTGTAGTCTTGTGTCTACTTAGCAGTCACTGAGGGCGTAGTGATCGCTATAATAGTGCACCTAACCTAACCCGGGCTATACATTTTTAAGGTAAAACCCCACGCTTGGTTTGTGCGTATCGCAACCAGCAGATGGCGATGGGCTTGACTTCCGAGATATGTACATGAACGCATGTGTTGACTTCAAAATAGTGTATTATTTTCTTCATCCGAAATTTGACATCCCTGGTGGTTCACTTGTTTCCGCTATGCGCGATCTTTCTGTGGAGCTTTGTCTGGCTGCACCACTTCTAGGGCAAAGGGAGCAGTTGCATCCACTATGAGCTCGCGTCTCTATCCATTGTGATCAGAACAGAACGCGAGAATCGTCCTGAGCTAATGGCGAGTCACATGGAAGATATTAAAACCGACTCGACAAAAAATCAAGATAGCCGACGCTCAGTTGGCACACCGGGAATCTGGGAGGCCAATTACGTATGCTTCATTGGGTTCGGAGTCGTTTGACGGATTCGGATAAGAACGCGTTCTGGAACGCGAGAGTGCGGGCGTGTTTTCTTTCGCCTCCACGCTCGTTGATAAGCGTCGCGGAGCATCGCATCGCTGCGGGCCCGTGCCGGGGTTCCACCAACTCCTCTGGGAACGCTTGACATAGCCCAGAAGCAACAAAAACATCCTGGAACCGAGGAGGACCAAGTCTCATCGACGTCAGTCCAAATTCTTGGCAAGATTCGAGCTAAAAACTAAAGAACATGACAACGAAACACCCATTGATACAGGCCAAAAGGTGACCACAAGAGAACCCCCCAAAGGAAGGTGGGTAGGAATTTCTCTCAATGTATCCGATAAGGAATGGAAAGAATACCTGCTTTTCAAGCAGAAACAGAGACATTTAGTAGACTGCCTGAGCAAGAAACCAGCTTTCGCCGAATACGAACAGGAAAAGGGCGGTCTTTCAGCAGTCTTTAGTCAATGCTCAACCAAGAGCATAGCCAACAATGAAAGCCAAAATGTCGCAAGACAATGCACAAACAAGTGACAAAGACGCGAACACGTGCCCTTGGAAGATGACAAAAAAGATTAACACGTGGAGCCATGGTACCAGATGCGTAGACGCCGTGTACGTCAACCTCTGTGTATCTCTGGTGCATCTGTGCGCTCACTCTTACGCACACAATTGTTTTCATGATCTTATCCAGCGAAGAGGTCTACAAAATAACTAGCAAAACAAACCCTTGACGTCATTACCAGTGACGAGAAACGCTACGTTCATGCAAAAGAAAGATTAAACACAATCGCTTCAACAATGAAGAATCTGCGAATGGTGAACGAACTTATGACAATACAAAAAATTAAGCAGAAAAGAAACATCCTCTAGATGAAGCCGTAGGTTAGCGACTTCGAGCACGCACACTAAAGGAGTTATCTACTTTAACAATGAAGAAACCTCGGAATCCCTCATGAAGAAACGCGAGTGCGGGACACACAAAATATCGGCTGCCAGAAACGTCGGAGAGTCGAGCAGAACGGTAATGGTCACTTTTGAAACACAAACATTACCTCGACACGTGCAATACGCTTGCGAAGAATTTAGAGCAACGCCGTACGGACCCAGACAGATGGTCTGCCACAAATGCCACAAGCTTGGCCATAAAGCTGATGTGTGCCCGTGAAAAGGCATCAGATGCGACAATGGTGGACACGAAAACGACTTTGCTACATGCTGCAAACTCAAACCCAAATGCGTCTATCGCGGAGGCGCACACGTGGCCACAAGCAACGAATGCCAGAAACAGAAACATCTAGAGCGGAAACCACCTCCGCCGCCGGAACAACACCCCAAGGATCTGCATCGGGCAGTCCCGTAGGAACAATGCCAAATTCCACCCCACGACCAAGCATACCCGGGAATTTCTCAGCGCCTAGGACTTACCGCAGCAAACCAACCACCAACACTTGGAGTCAACGGTTGGAGCGTGCATTTCTTTCAATCAACTTTAAGAATATGTCCGAACACAGATGTGCCGCGATAAAAGACGTTGACATCTTGGCGTCAAGAATAGGCAAGCTTGAAAGGGCGGTCGACGAAGCCTGTGAGCTCGAGTACACACTCATCAATCACCATGAACGATAGACTAACGCAACTACCATGACGAAACACCGCCAAAAAGAAGCAAACGCAAGACCTGGATCCTCCATGGAGCTGCAGAGCACTAGAAATGAAACTTGCGGAGCTTAAAATTAGGCTAAAGAAATTTCGCGATGAGGCTCCTGACGTCACCTCTCTTCATGAAGCCGACGCCATGCTCGCCTGCGAGGATAGGCGGATTCATAGCTACAAAAACAGGGACTCACCTGCTAGACTCGCGAAAGCAGATACTCAAAAAGACACCTCTTCAGACTTCACGCGGGCCACCAAACAACTAAAGGTCAGATGGTCGACGATGCAAGACCCCATGAGAAGTGAGCATTTCCTCATACGCATCAACCTCCCGCCTCAAAGCACACAATCGAAGCAAGTCAACTGGGATGGGACACCTTCCGCTTCAAAGTAAAGATTATTCGGACCTTCCACTTGGACAAAGAATAAAAAATCCGTCAACAAAGCCAAAACTGCCTACCAAACATTCCGACTCCACACTTAGACCTATTTAACGTGCGGTCTTTAAAAGGACACTGGCAGGGTATTTATGCTTGCTAAGGGTTTTATTTGTACATGACATATGACAGCCCAGCTGCCCCAAAACACGGTTTGCGGCTCAAAACTCGCTTTTTTTCTCACCCGAAACCCAGTTTTAAGTAGCGCTCACTCTCTTCTCCGTGCTCACGTGCCGTTCAAACACAATCACCAAATATGAACAAAGTCATGGTTCATCGAAGGTCCACACTCAATATTGAAAATAGGAAAAAAATACGAACTCCATTTGTGCGGCTTCCAAAGAACTGCAAATACGTTTATTGAAAAAAAATTGCAAAATTCCGAAAGCCCATGCACTGCGTAATTCTCAAAATGAAGTCGTATCGCGGAATCGCAAGAGTGGCGGGCTGCACGGCTGGACAAAACGGACTAAGCGATGGCGGCGGACGAAGGGCGTGGGACCACTACTTCAGAATTGTCGTTCGTGGTACCGGCGAATCTGTCTACCTTAGAAAGAGAAATTTTTACCTATCAAAGCAATTATGGTTTATGCCTTACGACACGCCCGACCACCAAGCCGATTTGGACGTAGATGTCGCCGAGTCGTCGCCCCTTCTCCTGGCTGAAGACATCGATCATCTTACGAACACGAATTGGTAAGAGCTTGAAACACGCGCAGACATCAAGCACGAAGTGCGTGCTCGGTGATTCCACGTCAGTTCATGCAATGATGGTCCGCGTCATAATTTAGATATTTTTGTTAAAAATATATATGAAAGCAGAGACTCAAACCGAAAAATATAACGTTTTGGTTACGGTTATGGTTACCGCTTCCTGTTGATAGCAGTTTCGGTTCGGTTTTTTACGGTTTTAATTTTTACGGTTTTGGTTACAGGTTACACGTTCCTAAAAACCGGTTTATTTCGGTTTCTCCAATAATTTGTTTAAGTGAAAGTGCTAACCGGCCGTTTTATAATAAATAGTTTAAAGTAGTCCCAGATATCCAACAACGTGAAATTCAAGGAACTTAGAAACGTCTTAATACTTCTAATCGGTCAAAAGTTGCACACGTTTCTAGCTCCAACGCTTGTTCACTACATCTACTTACATTACATAGTTTAATACCCGAGCGGACATGTTACTTCCGCTGCTCGGGGATCATCGCATTTTGTATAATAAAAATGAAAATAAACACCCCTACTTTGTTGTTCGGAAGCGTTTGTAAACAACCCTCAGAAAGTTCCCTCTGGGTGCTGGAAGAACCATTCGCACCTTCTCGTCGCTATAGTTTGTTGCAACCTAATACATGCAGACGAGACTTCGCCCACATTAAAGGAAGGAGCAGAACTACAGCCATCCTCTAGTAAAATACTGCTAAGTAGAATAAAATAATAAAATTGAGAGCTGGGCTAGTTGGGGAAAGTCAAACATAACGTGAATGCAATCGGCCAAAACAAGGGAGACTAAGGAGAGGAACGAACAACACATTAACAAAACAAAAAGCTGCAAAAATATGTCATGTGTTGCTCGTTCCTTTCCCTAGTCTTCGTTGTTGAGCCATGTTACTCCTACATCATGTTTGCTATTTCCAACCAGTAGCCTATGGTTATCGAAGCGCACGTCTCTCGCTGGCCGATTCTGTGACGCTAGAAAAATCTGTGCATTTATAAATAAAAAAATTAATAAAAAAAGTTGCGGACGCAAAAACTTGAAAATAAAGTACGGACCTGCCTTATTTGTATGTATATACCGTTTTTTTAACCGATTTGTGTTAATAAAGACGTGAAAGTTATACTTATGCGGTTTGTGCAGCTGAGTTATACGTGCCAGGGCGATATAGTATAGGAGGCTAATCGTAACGATCAGTCGGCTAATTAACTTAAAAGTTGTTACTTAACTTTTTTAATTAATGAAAATAGACATATAGTTTCAACTAGAAACTTGCTGAGCGTCATTGAAAACCACTATATCAACCCTTTTTATGAAGGTATAAGAGAGGGGCAGAATTTTACGGCGTTCTGAAAAAGTGCCCAGTTTGGACGCGTTTCTGTTGAAGCGCATTTTTGCGGCCGCGGTCCTGCTCCCTGGTGGTCGCGGCGCGAAGCCACCGCCTTGGCTCCCTCTTAGGATCGGGGGAAGTAGGGCGTACGTGCGTTGCGCTTCTCAGCCACTGGGGAGCAGGACCGCGGTCTCTGAGATGCGCTACGATAAGAAACCGAAACCTAGAAACGCGTCCAAACGAAGCGTTTCTACAGAACGCCGTAAAATGCTTCCCCTGCGTTATATAATTTTACAAATATTTGTTTTAATGGTTTTCGATGATGTTGAGCAAGTTTCTAATGGGAACCATGATGTCTATTATCATTACTTAAGAAGTTAATTAACGAATTTTAACTAATTAGCCCACTGATCGTTATGACTAGCTCCATATACTGTGTGCCTCTGGGCGTGAAACTCACCTGCACAAAACGCAAAAATGTAACTTTCATTGTTTCTTTAAAAAAATATGGTGAGTTAAAAAAAAAAAAAAACTGAATACCGTGTTTACTCGAGTAATAGCCGCACTCTTTATGAAGGAAACCTGAGGGTTCGCTTTTCCGCGGAGCACGCAGATCGCCAATCACCGTCATCGACAGCATGATTCCAGCTGTTTACGAGACAGAGATAATGTTTTCGTGCGAAGATACCATCTGTGAAGATTGCATTTGTATGGAGAATCGTGTTCTTGATCTGGTTATTCGCTATCTTATTTATGCGCAAAGCAATAATTGGCTGTATACGTGTTATGTTAAAAAGTAGACGCAAGGGCCTTGTTTATAAATAGTGCGGCTATTACTCGAGTAAATACAGTATATACACCAACTCATGTTTACAATCAAACCGGAGCGCCCCTAGCGGACGCCACCGGCGCCGCGCATGCGCGATGGGGGTGTGGGCAAGAAGCTCGCCGTCGCCCATTAACAAACCATTGAAATGCGATGTTGTCGGCGTCGGTGTGAGTCCCCCTGCCCTTTTTCGCGTTCGAATTGTTGATTCTACGTCTTCCTGGCGATGTCTGACTACTTGAGCAGCGTCAGCGAAATCACCGAGGCTCGTTACACCGCAAAACCTCGCGTGAATAATGTGACATGTGGCGATTCATTCCGCGTCGACGCCGCAGTATGTACGCTAAAGTCTGGTTCGCATGATGGGATTTCGCTCGCAACTTTCAGTCGCGACGCCGCTCGGGCTGCAAAAGCGTGAACCGTATCTGAGATGGTCGACGTCGATACTGAAAATCGCAAGCAGAATCGGACAAAGTGAATTAGGAATAACAAGTCGGTGATGGTCACTGGTAACAATGATCAACATCTCCTTGTATCTACTGTTTACATCGAGCCTGCTTACCAACCTTCAAACTTTAGTCTTTTGAGGCCTGCACTTACTTCTTATCGCAAGTACCGGGCCAACATTTGGTCTACAGGCCGGCGTCGTCTAAGAGAGCAGACGACAAGCAGAAACGTGTGAAAGAGCAGACGACAGTTCGAACGATCAGGCGGCAGTTTGAACTTGAAGACGCACTGAACGTAGTCAGCAAATGGTCCGTACAACTTGACGGTTTTCTGGCGTTCATGTTGGAACAAAACAAATAAATTTGATGACTACAAGTATCCGTGAATTCAGCCCAAAGTGCTTCCCGCCCAAGCAATCGTTGTCCAAGGTCGAGGAAATTCTCGCCCATGCATTTTGCGAAGCTGGCGTCTTGGCCCACCTTGACTGTGCTTGACCTTGGAGCGAAGAAAACGACCCATTGGATCCGGACACGACGGCAACCGCCGCCGAGCGAATCCTGGAGTGGCTCAGCAGGACCGGCAGTGTCATTGAGCCCCACGCCGATGACGACTCCTTCGACACCTATGATGGCGAGGAGGAAAACCACACCAACACAAAGGAACCCACTACACACAAACAAAGCGACGTCGAAGACTCCGAGTCGGACCTGGGCAGCACTGCCTACAAGTCGAAAGCGACGGGACCCCCACCGCCAGTTCACCCGACCCAGCTGGCACCTCAAGTCGACTGGGCAGTGTTTAGTGAGGCATGTAGTTCTCACGGGCCGCCCGACTTCGGCGCACTTTCCATTCAATGCACGAAGGCTTCTTGCTTCACGGCCTGCCCCCCTCTCCCTGACCAGGTCCCCACGATCGATGCCGCTCAAACCACCATAGTTGGCGGCATCATTGAACACTCCTCACGTGGTCCGTATCTCAACCCCTTCTTCCTCGTATACAAGTGAACCACCGAGTCCCGCTTTTGTTTTAGACTGCGCCGCACTTACTCCTTACCTCCAGGCACCTCAGTTCCGCCTTACTCCGCTACCCCAGGCAATCAAAGTAAACCCCCTCCCGCTCCAAGCGTATATGGTGAAGCTCGACCTTGCCGAGGCCTTTTACCATATCACGCTTCATCCCTCTTCACGTAACCTGACCACATTTAGAGTAGGCCGGCATTACTGCCGTTTTTGCTGTATGCCCTTCGTGATACGCCTGGTGCCGTTTCACATGCAGCTAATGGCTACAGCCATTGCCAGGGAAACGCGCGCGCGTGGACTCTGGGCTTGGTCTTACATAGACAACTTCTTCTGCGCCCATCCACACCCAGACAAGTTGGTGTCTATGGTGCGCCTCCTCGTGGAGGACTTGCTGCGGTCGGGATTTCGCTTAAACCTAAGCGACACGAGCAGAGCCCACGTGACGCAT
>JAZHYW010023450.1:0-13901 GCA_037355805.1 Ixodes ricinus
TTTGCATTTGTACAGGTTACAAACGCCGGAACCGCGGACAAAAAGTCAACGCATGTTGACTTGACGAGGTCCGGACCCCGTGCACTTTGGCAGACAGCTACGGGGATAACAAAGTAACTGCAGAGATTATAGCAACAGGCAACATGTAAAATACATACATAAAAGAGCTAGGTTTCGCAGGTTTACATAAAAACTCTATACAAAAAGTAAGCACCATGACTTAGGGTTTATATTAAAAAATGTCCATGTCATCCACATGATATATGTTGAGCAATGAGGGTAGATTATGTTTTAAAGACTAGTAACTGTAGTTTGTACGAAACAGAAGCACTTTCCATCTGTGGCGGATCCAAGGGGGGGGGCGACGGGGGCAGCCGCCCCCCCCCCAAACCAAGTCGAACCCCCTTTCCCCCCTTCTCTGAGGGCAATTTGACATGGGTGGACCCCCCGGTGCACGAGAAAGAATGGGAAAATAGTATCCTTACAAATGTTTCGCCCCCCCCCCCCCCCCCAAAACGGAGTACTGGATCCGCCCCTGCTTTCCATTCCTCGGAGCGACGGTGGCGGAGACGCAGTGCGCGTGCGCTCGTGAAAGAGTTGCATTCCATCGGCGACGAAGACGCAGTGCACGCGGGCTCGAAAAAGAAAACGCGTTGCATTCCATGGATCGCGCGAGCTCGAGACGTTTGAACGCTATCGGTTGACGCTGCCGACGTTTCATTTTCGCAGTTCTACATTCCTCTCAAAACGCAAATAAATTTGTGTGCAAGTGAAGCCTTTGCTAGAGAGTAATATAAATACCTTCAACAACCAACAGCACGCACACGTCAAAAGGCCTCCTGCTTTGCCCAGGGGACGCTGCGAAAAGGGACCCGTTAGGACTTCTTTTGGTTATAGTACAAACTTGAGCGTCTCAAACTGCCTCACGTGTTGAAGCTTGCCTGCTCTGGTACGGAACGTGAGATCACGAAGACAATACAAAAAAACAACAAAAATTCGAACGCCGTCGGAGCACAGGTCAAAGCTAAGACGCTAAAAGCGTGAGATAAAAAAAGCCGTTTCACGCGTTTCCAAGCAAAAAAAAAAAAAAAAGATGTAACGTGTTGGGGCGATAGATGTTCTGACGTCTCCATGCTGAGATAGGAGACGCGTACCCTAGTGGTGGGGTCATGAATCTTGCACTTCCGGTTGTCTTGTGGCGTTGAGTCTAACCGATTTCGGACGTCGAAGGGTGTTTTCCGTTCTTCAACACTACACAGAATGAAAACAGTTCAGCGAAGGAGTAGGAAGTAGTGCGAGGTCCAATCAGGTGAGCTTGTACTGCCCCAAAATGAGGGCGCCACAGTTTGTACGAAGACTCAGTGCAGGAGGCTTATAACTAAATTTAGTCTAGTCCTGCATCTCTGAGATTTGTCGAAAATCCTCATGGATCCTTCTTATGTCTCAAGCGGGCCTATCAAAACATTTACAATAGGGCCTCAATGGGCGTATGACAGTTCATTTATGTCTGCTTAGATTTGTACGGAAGCATGACCTACAATGGTCAACAATCAAGACGGTAGAGTTTTGGTTTTGTTGTTTCTTGCTCGAAAACCACAGTTCCAGAACCGACTGCTCTTTACTTTCCTTCTGTCTTTCGGTCAATCAAAGCTAGAAATAGTTTAGAAGTGATGAGCGGCTGGAGGCAATCTGCATGAATAAAAATATATGAATCCCCACATTGTAACCGTTGTTACAACCGAAGCACCGAAAAATGTTCGACCTCGTCATTTGAAGTGAAACAGCAACCCCCGCCCCCAACCCAAGCGCCATCAGTAACTCTCAAAATCTCCGACGCCATACCTCGCACTACTCGTTCTCTAATCTATGTTTCACCATGACCTTTTTTGTTGTTGTTGTTAGAAAACATAGGGTTTTGTATTGAGGCCTTAATTGAATGGTATCTGGATGCGGTGCTCTTTAGAGCGTCGCATTAAAAAAAAAAAGTCCGTATTTTTGAGGTGTCAAAAGACTTAGAAGTCGACATCAGCGCCAAAGTTTTGGACTACATTTGATCATCAATCCAGCTAGGTCGATAAACTCATTGCCTCTCGCTCGAGAAGGCTTTAAACGAAGCGGGCCACGTCGTCCGCTGAGATGATAGATCGACTTTTCGCCGCTTCCGTCTAAACGTGACTCCTCGACCATTTAATTTTTTTCATTTCCTATCCGCGGTTCATATTGATTGATCCGCGCCGATGACTTCAGTGTGGCTCTCCTTGTTCTGCAGGTGGAGATAAGCGAGGCCGCGGGCGAGTACCACGTCAAGGTGAACCGATTCAGCGGGGCCCGCGGCCGCGTTTTTCTGCCATACAAGGCCGTCGAGGGAACGGCCAAGGAGGGCAAAGACTTCCGAGCCGTGCGAAGGAACCCTCGTCTTCGAGAACAACGAGACTAGGTGAGCGCCCCCAGATGGGAGAGTGTTTCCAGCTGCCCCATAGGGGTCACATGGTTTATGGGACGCGTCTATACGACACAAGCTGCGAAGAGGTCCATCATCCGCAAGCGTCTTCTCCGCATTGTTCAACGTCTCCGCTATGCCCCTCACCACGCGAAAACGCAGGCATGCACACAATTATTTATTTATTTATTTATTTATTTATTAAATATCCTAAAGGCTCTTCGAGAAGTACAGTGGTAATCACACTTGTCCGTAATAGGGGCGCGCGGCTTTCTTCGGCGAGCCCTTGACTGGAGGAATTAGCGGCCACTAACCTGGTCTTGTGGGGCAACATGGAACATCCCGCTCGAGGGTTTTTCTATTCATAAAGCTTCATGACGTTTGAGAAGAGATTGATAATAGCCTGCCGCGTTCGGCGGCCCCAGCGGTCCCCGATAGAGCGGGCAGGACACCCTTCGAGCGGGCTGTTCCATGTTTCCCCTTTTGACTAGATTAGTTGCCGCCAATGGCCACAGTGGAGCGCTCGTCGGAGAAGGACAAGTGTTATTGCCCCTGCACAATACATAAGAGCAAAAGAATGAACTGCCAATCTACGCAGAAGACACCCGTCATTAGATTGCAAGCGCATTTCATGGTGGCCCTCTACCATGTCGCTCCCGTGGCTAATCCATACTCTCTCCGGAAGGAACCAATCACGGGTCTTCCTTGACTCAGCTCAGCCAATGAGAAAGGTAGCCTGATACTGATTTCCCTTCTTATTGGCCAAGTGAGTGTTCCGAGTGCAACGCGAAGCAGAATGGACTCAGGAACCAGTCTTGGGTAATAACGCGCTACCGTATAGCTTCGTGAGATTTTGGTAACGTGTTGCAGCAACACGCGCACTTCCTTTTTAAAGGTAACTTCTTACTATAGTTCTATTACTTTTTCTAAAGTAACGACGTTACATTTGTCGTTACTGTTCACAGTCTTTTTTTTTCGCAATTCGATAATATTGTACGAGTACAATCTATCCATTCCTCCCACTTTTCAAACAGATGTGTTCCGATATCTTGAGTATCGTAATCGCCCAGTACCAATTTGCGTCAATTTTTCTTGCACTTTCCGTAATACATTTTGGGCAGGGGTTAAGGTAGGGCGGGGCACTTTGTGCTTTATTTTTTTAGTTGTAGTCTAATGAAAAAGTAGCTTAGGAGTAACGCCGCTACTTTCTAAAAGTAACTATAACGAATTTCTTTTCGGCGCGGTAACTGTAACGGTAACTTCAACCTGAAAATAACTGTAACTGCAGCGAACTACTTGTTGAAAGCTACTTACCCAAAACTGCCAGGAACCCACGGCGGAAGGGTCTATTTCGTTTACGGTGTTTGGGAAGAGACATTTTGCAATAATCCCAGAATGCAGCGCGCGAAAATCGCCGCGAATTATGGGAACATGAACATCCTGCATGCTCCCCTTGGCTCCCGCGGCATCTAATTGCACTCGCCCGCTCTTCGAATGAATTACTCCACTAAAGTTTTAACATCGAAGGGCACGGCATACCTGCGTGTGTCATGTCTTTTCCTAACCCGTGTGTCGTTCAATGTTTAAAACCTTAGCGGAGCCGTTCAATCAAAGAATGATAACCAACTAGCCCGATTCCAAGCAGCTCGTCTGCGTATCCTCCATTCCTCCAATCTCTTTGGTCTGCAGCCGGTTATGTATGTGCAGACAGGCAGCTCCGGGCATTTCTTTTCGGCACTGCCGCCAACGGCGCTGCACGTTTCGCAAAACGTTCATCGACCGAGTGGGCTTAGAGGACAAGGCCTTCTGTTCCGTTGCTCTCGCGCCTGCGCCCTTGCTCCTCGCCTTGCCCAATTTCGGCTATGGGAAACTTGCTTGCGCGCGCATTAAAAGTCACCAGCGATGCTTGAGATTCCGCATGCAGCGCGAAGTGAAAGAGTCTTTGGCCCGCAGAAAGTAAAGCGCTCGCAAATATGCGGCTGCTAGCTGCGGGGACGCGTTCGCCAACCGGGACGCAGTCGTGGGGTGGCCGAGCGCAACTATATTTCGTCGGCGATGGACTGCTGAGAATGTTACGAGTCAACTAAACCAATCTAATGCCGTTTGTCTGTTAGGTGACAATCGGGTCACGTGATTCATTCTCAGCGCTGGATTGGCCCCGATGGCTGGTAGCGACCGGCGCGGTCCACCGTTAGGTGAAACGGAGTTATATCCTGGGAGTTCCTCCGACACTCGTCCCCCGGAAATTAACACTCGCCGGACGACTCGACTTTTATGTAACGTATGTGGAATATAATTTCCGTCGTTCATGAAATAAATTCGTACCAAGGTTGCTTTCAGGCACGTTTTGGATAACTAGTTGTCTTTTTTATATATTTCGTTCTTCAACGTACGCTCTGGGTGACATTACTTGGTGCAAAACAAGATCTTGCTTTCGACTTCGTAGTTTTTGTTCAGCCTAAATATACTGACTTCAAAAATTAATGCGGAAGAAATCATCCTTTTATAGCATTATATTGTTGAGCAAAATCATATAGTGCAGAAAATGACACTTAGTATAGAAAATGATCATCATGCGTTTTTGTTTGCTTGTTTAGAGTGCGGTGTTGTGCACCAGTTATAGATGCAGTGGTACCACGCCCAAGCGTTTATTTGTAGTGGTAAATTTCGCACTTTAGTTTGGCTGCCATTTGGCTGACAATACTAAGTTTAAATAAATAAATAAATAAATAAATAAATAAATAAATAAATAAATACACCTTGTGCTTTTAATAAAGACGAGCTTTGCCTTTGAGATACCGTTTCTAGGCTCTGTTATTTGACCAGTATATATACGGGCTTAGGAGGCGAGTTATCTATCAACACCGCTCAGATTCTTAACAACATTAATTGACGAGTTTGATTTTCATTCTTCAAAATAAAACATGGAAAGAAGGAAAAAGATTCTTTATACCTCATCCCAACGATGCTTTATATGTTAAAAAAAATTATATTACTATTTTTTTACTGGAACAATACTTACTCGGTTTCGTGGGGCATGGTTGGCATTACAAATATTGCTGACTGAAACTTCAACTGCTATGATGGGTCCGTTCCCAAACCATGCACCGTGCACCTTAACATCTCGGTGGATGGTCCTGCTCCTAGGTTATCTTACTGATTAAAACTTCACGGGTAATACATTGCCTTTATGACGCTGTTTATTCCAAAAGATGTCCAGAGCAATCTCTGTCAATGTTTTGTACGCAGTACCCCAAATGGCAATGGGGCATATTGAATGATCAGCTACAAACAAAACGATAAAATCACGGGTACACTTTATTTTAGGCACCCGGCATATGCGCACTTTGAGTGCGAACGTGTCGACGTGCGCGTGCTTGTAGCTTTGCTGCTTTTCTTGCCGATAAACGACAACGAGCAATTGCGCATGCATGTTTTGTTTCCCGAGTTGCTAGCTTTGCTTTTGTCGTTTTCATCGAATCGTGACACGGTACACACTCTAACGTTAACGATGATTTAAAGTTCAATTGAGGCGCACGCGATCCACTCATGCCTGCCGAGTTTCGTGTTCAAGTTCAATCGAAGCGCGGATCCAATAGGGAAATCAGCGAAACGGTTTTGAGTCCTCGACAAAGCTATTATTCATGGCGCACGGAAACACGGTCATTCGCGCACACACGCACGCCGACGTGTAATCTAAGCCACGGCCCGACTCTCAGATACGCACGAACAAACGAGTATGGGTAAGCAATACTTTACTTGCCGAGTGAAATTCAAAGCAAAAATTTGTGTAGTAAAAAAAAGCGACATTACATACACGGAGAGAATTCGACCCAAACTTGATTAGATTTGGACTCGGAAAGCAGCAGGGCAACGTAGTATCCTGGGAGCTGGGCTTCTCGGTCATGCACGCGGGCATATTTGCATGTTCTCTCTTTGTGACTTTGCACTAGAGCAATCATACAATCATGTTGGGAGTCGATGGAGTCATTTCGCTTTGCTATTACTTTTTTTTTAGTCTAACATAAAGGTGAAGGTCAGCGAAATAGCATCTGGTTCGATAAATTGGGGACATGAACCTCAACGAACACACGGCTTTTGTTTCGTTTTGTTAGTGGGGATGGAATGTGAATGTTTGCATCTTTCTATGGTTTATGAAAGAGTGCAGTGCCCCCAGGCGCACTGCTTCGCAGTTGAGTGCTTCTGGTAGACTTTTCTTTTCCGCCTCTGAAACGTTTCATTGCTTCGTCTGTTTAATATAGAGCTGCCACTAACGACGCGAACAACCTAAAATTATTTTCCGTGCTTTATGGTCTGGTTCTATGGATCTTAACGACCTCAGGTTCCCACTGGTCGACGTGCCCATAGCTACGCCGCAGCCTATAAACACAAGTTTAAGGCAAACAACCGTTCTGCTGTTTACATTTTATTGAAACAAAATTTCACCGTTTGGCGAAGAATTATACCGTCGTAAGTTTCGAGTTAGGAGCGCTCGTCCAGTGGCTAGGCTTTTCCAGATTCATCGAACTCATGTAAACCCTCGTTTCAACCGTATTGTAAACGTAAGCTGAAGGTTCATGGCGTGAGCGCCTGAGCTGTTATTAATAATAAAAAAAAAGTGCAGGTTTTCGAATGGTATCCGTAAATGCTACCGGTCGTTTCGAAAGAATTATCCTAAAGAACTTCGTATAAGACGTACAGCCTCCTTCGCAGGCTTGCAATATTAATATATTTTGAAAACAACACTCACGGCGTCCGCTTCGACGCTCGTGTCATAAAAACTGAGACATGCAAAATGTGAAAATTAGTTTAAAAAACAGAAGAAAACAACAACGACGTGTGCGGGTTTAAAATTAGTGATGAGTCGCACTGTTTTCCGTACGCTTGTGCTTTTAAGGTTCACCGGTCTTTTTATTGGTTTAATTAAAGTTCTGTAACAAAACCCTTTATAGCGATAGAGTCTCCGGTGCCTGGTGCACTCAACACGCCCGGCTACAGTCACTGCCTGTAACGTTGTTATATATGTATATATGCCGTTGTTACTCTGTTATATATGTCGCGCAGCGCAGGGCGTCTCCTTTGGATGCGCAGGCTCCAGCAGGCGTTCGAATGCCTTCCGTCGTGCGTTGAACGTGCGTGCACGGTCGAAGTTTTACTGAGACGCCCATAGTGTAGAAAAGACTCGCGTTTGGACGCGGGACAGCTAATCACTCCCTGCCTGTCTTATCTTCTCAGGTGGGAAGTCTTAGGATAGGAGGCCCCAAAGCTGCGGGTCCCAGCGACCAGCTTGTGGCGCTGCATTGCGCGTGCGCAAAGCGCCTGCGCCTGCGCAGTGCGACGCCCCAAGATGCTGGACCCAAAGCGTTCGGGTCTCCTAACCTAGAATCTCCCTAATGACTTTTGTTTTTTACATATAGCTTTTTTTCTGCTGGTGCGCGAACATGGTTCGATTTTCGAGCCATCGCTAAAATTTGCCAAAAAAACACTTTTCCCAGAGACTGTAAAACCGTAAAACCAGAAAAAACGTTACGAAGCACGGATACTTTGAAACATCAGTATGACCCCAGATCGGCCCACCGTTTAATCATCACTGCGCGCAGACATGTACGCAACGCGTTGCAAGCTCTAACGAGTTACTTCTACGTGAATTACTATTTTCGGTAACGAGTAACGTATCTAGTTGCTGGTTCAGAAAGGAACGAGTAACGGTATTTAGTTATACTACAAGGCCGAAGCACGAACCGTAGCCCGTTACTATGTGAGGACGCTAACGTGTACAAGACACCGTATCGGCCTTGTTCTTATCTTAGCCTTAGTATGTGTCTATTGCGACTACGGCGGATGGACTGCCCGAGGAGCAAGTAGTCAGTTTGTCAATTCTGCTTCGTACGGCGCGGCGTCTGCCGAACAGTTCGACTTGACGGCTGTGCCCGTCGATAAGCGTCGCTGTACTGAAGCCTCGTTCAGCATAGGCGGACATGGCCTGCAGCTTCCGCGAGTCACTATCAGTGTTCGTTGATTGAGCGTTGTCTAGAACCGGGCCACGGACTCGAATGTGAACCCGGAGTCTTGCAAACACGAGGAAGGCCTATCCACTGCCGCGATGTACGCGCTGTCCTCAAGTCGATAGGCGCAGTTCCACGACGATTCGCCAGCTGCTACGGCGACCGCAGCTTACTGCTCGTGATCAAACTTGCGCAGCGCGTCGTTTTGAGCAGCTGACTTTCCTGGATTGTCTTTCAAGGAAGCGGGGAAAACTTCGATGGCGCCGACAGGCGGCTGCTGGCAAGGGCAGCGACTTCAAAAAACAAAAAACCACGAAACAAGGACAGTCTGTGTATTTGGTCGCCAAAGTAACGTGAAACGTAACTCATTACTTTTGGTAACTTCAGGGCGTTCTGCCAGAATCGGCAACAGGCAACGTGTTAGTCGCCCAGGCGAGTAACGAGCAACAGGTGATTGCTTGCGCACAGGGGTAACGTGCACATGTCTGCCTGCGCGTTTATAAGCACGCATTGGAGCTCGCATCGAATGTGGTTTCTGCACATCTCTCGTTACGTGCCCCGGCTTGCGTGCGTTTGAAAAGATAGGCGATTCATTTCAAGACGCTTTCTAGCCCGCGTACTGACCGTTGCTCTTCGTCACAATGAGTGTGATATATTGGGCTCACCAGTGCGATATTTGTTTTGTTATTTTCGATAGTTTTTTTTTCGGTGATTTTTCGCGTCGGCTGCCTTAAGGAGATCGGAAATAAGTTTAAAAGCATCGCGTGGGAAGGTGTAATGAGCGACCGGATCGATGAGGCATCGAGAAGGCGTCGATCCCCCTTTCGAAAAATTGGAACAAGGGCCTTTCGTGTCCGAGGTCCCTCTACCCTTGGGCGTGTGCCGCCTCGAAGCGAAGGGCGTACCTCCCATTGCGCCCGGATCGGGCAGGATGTTGCCATTCGGCCTTGAGGCTGCGGGCAGCTTAAGAAACTTCGGGCGTGGCGAGTTCCGGCGTCTCATTACCGCTCGCCGTGCCAATGAGATTGCTGCATTCGCTGGTAAGAACGCCGAAGGACCAATCACGAACGGGGAGCGTGAACGTAATAATACCACACTGAGCGTCTCTATAGTATGTCAGCGAGTATACGGCGTGTCTACGTGGGCGTCTGCCATCTTGCGACTTTGGGGCTCTGCGTATGTCGTGAGAAACGCCGCGCTCTTCTCGGCTCGACTGTAGAACGCTAACTAGTGGGTAGATCGCGAAGCGGCCAGTACGTCTCTTCCTGCAGAACCGTCGGACTAGACTCCCTGGCTTGCTCGCGGATGATTGGGAATTGTTGCTCCTTTAGTTCGGAGACGCATACCGGATATGTGGGGACAGCGTGGCTGGAGTGCGATGCGCTATCGTATCAAGGTGTACACGTTGCAGACGCCAAGCGCATCGACCTGCTGCCTCCGACAACCAGGGGTCTGGCGATGAACTGTCTGGACGCCGAGCGTCTTATTGAGCTGATGCGCAGAAACTTAGCGGTTAGACTCCGGGGGTGAATACGGGTCTAGCATTAGAGGTCTATACCCAGTATCCTCTCAATCAAAGCCAGTCAGAGCTTGGCGTCGTTTTGACGTCACCAAAACTCCTGGACAAGAAACAGACGACTTGGTCTCCGCTATAGAGGTCCTAAAACGGCTTGTATGTGTTCAGTCCTTTTTTGGGGTATAACGTCACATTCGTCTGGGGCGCGCACGGCACCGAGAAAATGTCGCCCCCAAGGCCACGCCACTGTGTAGGTGCACCACATGACGCACTACCAGGCGAACGCGAAGCATCCAGCCGTGCGACGCGCTCGGTAAGGTCACTGCAAGGGTAAAACATGAATGGGTGGACGGTAAAAAATATCCGCAAGAGTGGGGTGGCGGCTCGTGCCATCTAGCGAGGAATAAAAGTAACAAATTGTCTTTCAAGTGGATGGTTCAAGTATGGGAAGTATGTACTTGTTATACCGAAAATTCGCCCGCCAACGTAAAAACAAAAACACATGGACTATGAAACAGAGCGTTTACAGATATGCGATTTTATTGTCGGACTGGTGGCAAGCGATAGGTACACGTCCGGTGTGAAAATCAACAGAGGCGAGGGCACGCAGGGGTTAAAAGAAAAACAAGAAATTTAATTAGGCGATAAAAAGCCGCGCACGGCGACAACACGACAAAACCATCAGAACGAAATGCGAACACGCGTTACTCCAACAACACACTCACGAACCTTCGGGCAGCGGGGCCGCGAAAAATACAAGACAGCACTCAATTCTCGACACAACGCAAAACAACTCACCGCTCGCGACACAAACTGCAGCCGGGAAACAAGTTCGCCGGTGCAAAGAAGACGAAAGTTCCGAAAAAGGCAAGTCCTCACTGCGGGACCCAAAGTCCCGGGAAAAGTTCAAACGAAGTCCGAAGACTCACCGACGTCTTGAATCCGACGAACGACGAAAGCTTCACGTGCCCGGCGTGGTGGACTGGTTGCTCGGCGGCCGACGCAACGCAGCACCGCACGCACACACACACTTCCCGAAAAGGGAAAAACCGACGCCCGTCGTCACTGCTGGAATCGTAGTCAGAGCAGAGGGCTTGAGGGAAAGAAGATAGCAGCGCCGACATCACGTTCTCTCGAGCTGCGGGCCGCCATGTTTCGCGAGACGAGGAAGGAAGACCGACGACGAGGCGAGAGAGAGAGAGGAGGTGCCGAAGGAAGCGGAGAGCGTTAACTCAAGGTCGCAGTGCGCGGACCTGCATGGTCTCCTTCCGACGGTGCAGCTGGTGCAGCAACGCACCGGTGCCGCGCGCCGCATGAAGTCCCAGGCGAACGTAGTGCAGCCGCACCGACACGACCAGGCGAACGTGACACGTCCGTCGGTGCAGCGCGGTGCAGTGCGGTGCGCCCCAGACGGAATGTGACATACAGGTGGACAAGGCCTAGGCCGGCCGAGCCAATTTGTTGGCGCGAACGCGTTAAACGTCGTCGAGTTCGTCGATCGGAGCACCAAGTCAGCTGGCTAGAATGCGGCGCGTCACTGAGGCCTAAAGGCTCGTTCACTCAATGGCGACTGCTTACAACCGTGTGCTTGGAAACGTCTTTTTTTTAGCGTCTAACGACGAGAAAACTTACTGGCGTCATCTACCAGGTATTGCCGTGCGACCCTTATGTCACATTCAATTGGGGCGCACGCAGCACCGAGAAATGCTGCCGCCCAAGGCCGCGCCACTGCGCAGGTGCAGCGCATGACGCACTACCAAGTGAACACGAAGCATTCCGCCGTGCAAACGCGCTTGACGCGTGTCACTTCAAGGGCAAAACATAAACGGATGGATCCATTGAACTAAATCCGCCGCGAGTGCGGCGGCGGCGCGCGCCATCTGGCGAGAGTCTCCCGAGCCGCCATGTTTACCGAGACGAGGAAGACGAAGCGAGGGAAAGAAGGGGCCGAAGGAGGCGGTGAGCGGCAACCTCCAGGTCACACCGGCCCGCAGTGCGCGAAGGCTGCGCCTCCCGCCGACGGTGCAGCTGGTGCAGCAGCGCGCCGGTGTCGTGCGCCGCACGAAGTCCCAAATGAACGCAGTGCAGCCGCACCAGCGACACGACCATCTGAACGCGACGGGTCCGCCAGTGCAGCGCGGTGCGGTGTGGTGCGCCCCAATTGAATGTGACGATTAGTTTTCTTATGCGAGACACGTGAAGTATGCGACGTACAAGGTGCAACAGAAAAAGAGTAGCACAAGTGACCGATGACCGGAGCGGCAAAATCGCGACACGCGGCGCTCTTTGTTGACGGGCTTGCCAATAGCGAGAGTGTCAGTGATGTTCCGTGTTCTGCCCCAACGCGGGGGTGGCCGGCAGAAAATTGGGGGATAAGATAGCTGGCTAAATGAGGGCTTTTAGGATGGGCCGTTTTCTGCCGGCCGCCCCCACGCTGAGACATGGAACATGACTGGCACTCTCGCTACCGGCGCGCTCGGGAACAACAGCGCCGCGCGTGTCGCCATTTTGCCGGCTGCCCGGTCGCTCGGTCACTTGTAGCTACTCTTTTTCCGCTTCGGGCAGCTGTTACGAGGGGCGTTCATAAAGTTCGTATTATCGGCACAAAAAATTTAAAAAAGCGGAACAAAACAGGCATCAACATAAGCGCTCGCCCCTCTAGTTTCCGCACAGTGTACACATTGCGTGCTATAGTAGCGCGGAACGCCGCTAGGGAGTCGAAACCAAAATGGCACCACCCGTCGGTGCCAAGCATATGCAGTGATCCGTTTTTTTTTCCATTTGAAGGGAAGCAATGCCAAGGATATTCATTCCAATCTGGGAGCGTTGTTCTGGGACAACGCCCAAGTTATGAAAATGTAGTTAAATGGCGCTGACGCTTCCAGTGTGGCCAAACAAGAGGAAAGCATTTTAAGGACGACGACCAAGTGATTGCTGAAGTGGAGCGTTTCCTGAACACTCAAAACCAGGAGTTCTAAAACAATGGCCTCCGGCATGTGGTCCATCGCTGGCAAAAGTGCGTAACGTTTGGTGGCGAACATGTAGAGAAAGTCTCAACTCCTACTCGAGTTTGATTGCTGAATCTCTATTCCTTCGATACAATGATACGAACTTTATGAACGCCCCTCGTATATACCGTAAAACCTTCGTTCTACACTCCGTTTCACCAGTTGTGTGCAGTGCAGGTGGAGACAACGCCAGGAGAAGAGAGAAAGGCGGGAAGGGAGAGGAAAGCAGTGGAGGGCGATCTAGAGAAAGGAAGAGCGCCAGAAACGTTAGAGAGGAGAGAACGTTTCTCTCCTCCTCCCCACCCTTCTATAGTGCTTTCCCTCCCTCCGTCCGACTGGCGTTACCTTCGCTTGCATTGCACGCAACTGGTGACACGGAGTATAGTGAAATGTAGTTCCGGGGTCACCTCCTACACGACACCAGCGTGAATGTGTTCTCTCGTCTTAAGAGATCACTAGAGCTCGGTCCTTAAGCAAATTCAAGTCCGTGAACGCGGCCGAACATCGGCCAAACCAATCGATGTGTTTTGACGGGTGCGCAGAGTTCGACAAAGCTGACAAAAACACCTGATGGCGAGTTTTTTTCACACTGTTTGTGCGTTATACAGTTTCAATTTTAGTCCACCTACGTACGAGCTGGGGTGTTGTGTAGGTGCACATATAGAGGAGACGTGGTCCTGCCTCGCTAAACGCCCTGTGTGTCATTCACCCGTGGATACAACTTAAATGTATCCTAGTCCTGCGATATATTTTTGTACACAGAAAATGACGTTGTGTGTTTGTTTATTCATTTATTATATTTTGCTGAGCTTTTCTGAGCATGGAAGTCAGCTAAATGTGGCTGGCGATGCCACGCCAGTGACTTTCTGGTAATGTTCATTCGTAACGCTCTTTCGCAACATCACGCTAGCAATACGTAACCAGAACGAAGT
>JAZHYW010023455.1:0-20917 GCA_037355805.1 Ixodes ricinus
CATAGAGTAATATACACAAGGTAAAGAGCGGACACTGCCATAGGCCCCAGCGGCCCAGATAGACGAGTGACAGGCAGCGCTCCTAGCGGGCGGCATTAAGCAGAATCTGATTCCGGTTCCGGTCAAGTTAGTTTCGCTTTCGGTTTGGGCGTTTCTGTTCCGGTTCTCCGGTACCCTTCTCTCTGCTTTCCTCCCCGCCTCGCTCCTCGCTCGGCTCTCGGGAGCTCCTCGACTCCCGAAGCCGCTGGTTTTTTTGTGTGTTTTATTTTCTAAGATTGATGCACTTTAATTTTAATTTTTACGATAGAATCCGTGCAAAATGTGTCAAACAATATTTCAACTTACTTCACAAAACAGAGGTGTATTTCTTGTTATTTTCCTATTGTAAAACATTGAAGTTACACAATCGCCGCATTGACTCCTGGCTGTTGGAGCATTTTGGGGTCAACAACAGTAAGTGGTTCGAAAACATTTTATTGGACCACATTCATGTATACATGATTTACTTCAGAAGCTCTGTATGTTTTATACGAAACAGATACTCACAGAAATAAATTAATATGAAGGAGTTCGGCATATCGCACACTTCGTAATAGATTCTTAGCGGAACCAAGTTAACAAAAACTTTCCACAGAGAACATGCTGAATGATCCATTCACTTTCACGCCGACTCGGGCACGGGAAGTAAGCGCAGAAATAAATAAGACATCGCTATCATTACCAGTCATAAGAGTATAATAAGAGTGCGAAGCACACACCGGATAGTACAAATTCCCAATTTCCGGCTAATATAAGAAACACCAATTTGCATAGCCTCAAACTCACTGCGGGCAAGCTATTACCAAACAATGACAGCTCTATTCGAAATCTGACAAGATTCAACGTCCCTAAACATTCCCCGACATTGTTCAGGAAAGAAGTATGGCTTCAGAAAAAGCGGCTAAAAACTGTAGACAGTGGATGCAATAGTGGATACATTTTCTTTCGAATGTTTTTAGCCTCTATAAACTATTTTTATATAAATTCTGTAGAAAGTGAATAAATATTTTTGTTAGGAAGCCGTGATACACATTCGCTGGGAAAAGGAGAAACAAATGTTCGGGGTGCAAGCAGCACCGCCCAATTAATAAGCACTTTCTGTTTTTGGTTTGGCAACCGCCTCCGTTAATACACTATTAACAGTTAAACCTGTCTAGTTGCTTACCAGCCACTGAAGAGTGCAACCGAACTTTGTCCAAATTCCGGTTAAGTAATCGAACATGCCAACACAAGCGTATTCTGCAAAACATTTTTAAAAACACTTTTGTGCCACTCCTCTGAGAACATGCTAAAACCACCCAGACCTCAAAGTGTGCGATACAAGGTGGCATACACTCCTCGAACATGTGCCACACGCTCTATTATATAAAAAAAGTGATTTTCTAGTTGCTGAATGAAATTAAATGCAGCCTGTGAAGGTACTACTAAGTTCCCGAAGAGTTTTCCTGGCACGTGGTATGCTTTAAGCACAAGAAAGTACTGGTGAGGCCTGGTCAAGTTATCAGACTCATCCCACAGCAGCTGAGAACAGCCAAAGCTGTGGGTTGTCTGTTCAAGCACAAGCTTGATCAAATAGCCCCAAACGTAATACGTGGACGAGTCATCAATTACGTTAGACCTGATGTCTGATGCCAGCTCAGAAATATCCTCTAGTGGCAGGAAGTTATCAATTGGAAGACATTCCACATTGTCTGAAATTGAACTTTCATGGTGCGAAGATATTGGCAACTCCTTGAGGAGGTCAGCCTTGTCATCCTCTACGTTTCCATTGTTCGACAGTTTGAACAGTTTCTTTATTCCTATGTGTTTTAGTCCTAAGGTGAACCGATGCGCATTTGGGTTTGTGTTGCAGCCCAGCATTTGTCGTATATAGCTCCAAAAGTTTCGCAAGTGGGTCTTGCTACAGGCGTCATGTAAGTAAGAACTTAAAGTCATGGCTGTTTGAAAGCTCATCCCAGAGCGTGAGGACACTTTTATAGTAACTTGCCACCCTATGATGTCTTGCGGCTGCCTCCTACTTTGGAACTGCCATGCTGAAATCCATCCGAGTTGCTGGTGAAGGAAATCGAGTATTTCAGATTCTCCCTTCAGAATGGCATGACGCAACTTCTGCCCTGTCTTCTTGAATTGTGAGCTATTTAGACAATCAAAAAGTATGTACATCCTATCACAGAAATAGGCTGTAGTCATGGCTGCCTCAGGAAGCTCCTTGGCATAAACAAGGGATAGGATTGCAAGAAAGAGTGAGGCACTCAGTACCTGTGCGGCACGATTAACTTCACATGTTACTGAAAGGTTTTTGAAAAATCTGTCTCTCAGTAAGTTTCCGAGCCAATTGCAAGCTCATCTCATGGGTAGAACGATAAAGTTCAACAATATGGAACCACTCGATGACCTCATTTTCAATGCAAAGTTTGTGTGCTTGGAGATTGCTCCAGGTTGTTTTGGGGAGGTGCGGAACATCAAAGATAAAGTAAACATATTCGTTGTCAACCTCAAAAAATGGCTTATCAACACACACACCGTTGGTTGGCCAAGCTTACGTTTGGAGCCCCCTAATCACAGACCACAGCCTTTACTGTGAAGCCAACAGTCTTAAGCTCCCGAATGAGAGAACTGAGGAGACTGCGTTTAACAGAAGACTTTGTTGGAGTGTGCCCAACAGTGTATGCAAGGGGCTGAGCCCACCCCACCTCCTGGAAATTCCAGAGAGCACAACAACCAAGGCTCTATCTGCAATGTTAGAGATTCGTTCAACACTGTCATTTGTAAATCCATGGACAATGTCGTGTGCAGGGTCGTGAGTTAAGTTCTTTTTTAAAACAATCTCATCGAAAATAAAGATGCACACACGATCAAGTGCAGCCCGACAGCCCGGCGGAAACAACAGCGCGAGAAACTCAAACCGATCGGCTCCACGAATTCACGCCGAGCATGCGAGCACGCGGGCGGTCATGCGTCACCTTGATTGATGCAAAGTCGACCAAACATGATGCAGCAGAAAGCACAGACGGACGGCACGCACGGCACGGACGAATGACGCACGGACGAGGCAGAGGCCATGCAGAATGATGCAGAGGCGACGGCGTTAAAGTCAACGGCGTGCAGGCAGGCAGGCCATGGCAGGCGCCATTCATCACGTGGTTTTTGTGACGTATTTGATTAACACTATTTAGTCGTTTTAAGTACTTTAAATAATTCTAAAGCATAACAATTTAAAAAATAAATACTTCTCAGAAGAACGAGCTCTAATTATTATTAACCAAATTACAGAAAAGCGCCACGTAGCGGAGGGCATTAAACGCACTATCTGGGCCGCGAATCGGCTTCTGTGTCCTCTCTTTACGTTTACTATATTACTCTATGCCCGGCAGTCCACCGTGTTTCGTCGGCGCCGCGCCGAGCGTCGTCCGAGGACGCCCTTCTGTGCAGTCACGGGCGAGGATCGAACCAGGCAACATCGTAACGCCAAGCCAGCACAGTAAGCCGTTCCCGCACGTTTCTGCGGTGACTACAAGAACTGCGTCGAGCTACGTTTTGTGTGCTCCGCAACGCCACGCTACTCTTTTGCACCCGGCACTCCCCCGTGTTTTGTCGGCGCCGCGCCGAGCGTCGTCCGAGGACGCCCTTCTGCGCAGTAACGGGCGAGGAACGAACCAGGCAACATCGTAACGCCAAGCCAGCACAGTAAGCCGTTCCCGCACGTTTCTGGGGTGACTACAAGAACTGCGTCGAGCTACGTTTTGTGTGCTCCGCAACGCCACGCTACTCTTTTGCACCCGGCACTCCCCCGTGTTTTGTCGGCGCCGCGCCGAGCGTCGTCCGAGGACGCCCTTCTGCGCAGTAACGGGCGAGGAACGAACCAGGCAACATCGTAACGCCAAGCCAGCACAGTAAGCCGTTCCCGCACGTTTCTGGGGTGACTACAAGAACTGCGTCGAGCTACGTTTTGTGTGCTCCGCAACGCCACGCTACTCTTTTGCACCCGGCACTCCCCCGTGTTTTGTCGGCGCCGCGCCGAGCGTCGTCCGAGGACGCCCTTCTGCGCAGTAACGGGCGAGGAACGAACCAGGCAACATCGTAACGCCAAGCCAGCACAGTAAGCCGTTCCCGCACGTTTCTGGGGTGACTACAAGAACTGCGTCGAGCTACGTTTTGTGTGCTCCGCAACGCCACGCTACTCTTTTGCACCCGGCACTCCCCCGTGTTTTGTCGGCGCCGCGCCGAGCGTCGTCCGAGGACGCCCTTCTGCGCAGTAACGGGCGAGGAACGAACCAGGCAACATCGTAACGCCAAGCCAGCACAGTAAGCCGTTCCCGCACGTTTCTGGGGTGACTACAAGAACTGCGTCGAGCTACGTTTTGTGTGCTCCGCAACGCCACGCTACTCTTTTGCACCCGGCACTCCCCGTGTTTTGTCGGCGCCGCGCCGAGCGTCGTCCGAGGACGCCCTTCTGCGCAGTGACGGGCGAGGAACGAACCAGGCAACATCGTAACGCCAAGCCAGCACAGTAAGCCGTTCCCGCACGTTTCTGGGGTGACTACAAGAACTGCGTCGAGCTACGTTTTGTGTGCTCCGCAACGCCACGCTACTCTTTTGCACCCGGCACTCCCCCGTGTTTTGTCGGCGCCGCGCCGAGCGTCGTCCGAGGACGCCCTTCTGCGCAGTGACGGGCGAGGAACGAACCAGGCAACATCGTAACGCCAAGCCAGCACAGTAAGCCGTTCCCGCACGTTTCTGGGGTGACTACAAGAACTGCGTCGAGCTACGTTTTGTGTGCTCCGCAACGCCACGCTACTCTTTTGCACCCGGCACTCCCCCGTGTTTTGTCGGCGCCGCGCCGAGCGTCGTCCGAGGACGCCCTTCTGCGCAGTAACGGGCGAGGAACGAACCAGGCAACATCGTAACGCCAAGCCAGCACAGTAAGCCGTTCCCGCACGTTTCTGGGGTGACTACAAGAACTGCGTCGAGCTACGTTTTGTGTGCTCCGCAACGCCACGCTACTCTTTTGCACCCGGCACTCCCCGTGTTTTGTCGGCGCCGCGCCGAGCGTCGTCCGAGGACGCCCTTCTGCGCAGTGACGGGCGAGGAACGAACCAGGCAACATCGTAACGCCAAGCCAGCACAGTAAGCCGTTCCCGCACGTTTCTGGGGTGACTACAAGAACTGCGTCGAGCTACGTTTTGTGTGCTCCGCAACGCCACGCTACTCTTTTGCACCCGGCACTCCCCCGTGTTTTGTCGGCGCCGCGCCGAGCGTCGTCCGAGGACGCCCTTCTGCGCAGTGACGGGCGAGGAACGAACCAGGCAACATCGTAACGCCAAGCCAGCACAGTAAGCCGTTCCCGCACGTTTCTGGGGTGACTACAAGAACTGCGTCGAGCTACGTTTTGTGTGCTCCGCAACGCCACGCTACTCTTTTGCACCCGGCACTCCCCCGTGTTTTGTCGGCGCCGCGCCGAGCGTCGTCCGAGGACGCCCTTCTGCGCAGTGACGGGCGAGGAACGAACCAGGCAACATCGTAACGCCAAGCCAGCACAGTAAGCCGTTCCCGCACGTTTCTGGGGTGACTACAAGAAAGTTTTGAGTGTGTCGTGATTGATGATTTTACGATTATCACAAATGACTACGAGATGCTGACGTTAAAACACCATAAATCTGTATTTTGTGTTGTTTATCGACCGCCAAGTGGAAATATTACTGCTTTTCTTGAATTTATTGATGTGTTTTTTAGGTTTATTTGTGAAAATGAGTTTATGGTTTTTTGTGGTGGTGATTTCAACATAGATATGCTTACGTCTTCTCCACGTCAACTAGAGTTCCTTTCTTTATTTCAGTCGTACGGTTTGCTTAATGTTATTGTACAGCCTACTCGTATTACACCTAATCACGAAGCATTGCTCGATCTGTTCTTAACAAATGTGCGCGAGTCCGATGTAATCTCGGGAGTAGTGGGAGAAACCATTAGTGACCATCTGCCAATTTATATGCTTGCTGACATAGGCTTTAAGAGGAAGGAAACTAGTTCACAAGATGTCTATTTTAGAAACGTAAGCGCAAAAAACCTTGAGAAATTTGAACAACAAGTGAACTCTGAGGATTGGGGAGTGGTTCTGTCTAATGTGTCAGCTGATGAAGCCTTTAACGTTTTTTTAGAAAAATTTAGTATATTATATGATCGTTGCTTTCCATATCAATTGCATAAAGTTCACCACAAATCTCGCAAACCTTGGGTCACGTCTGAAGTATTAAACATGATTAAAAAGAAAAATGTTCTTTATCATAAATTTGTACTTAGCAAAGATGTTGCCATTTTGTCTGCCTTCCGAAAACAACGGAACGCGGTAACTAAAGCCCTAAGACGAGCTAAACACGCATACTTCAACAATTTGTTTAATGGGGATATGCGGTCAGATGTGGTCTGGAAGAAGTTGAATAGTTTAATGAAAAATGGATTGCATATAGATCAGATAACAACACTTAAAATTGATGGTATTAACATAAGTGGTGTGGCTTTAGCAGAAAAATTTAATGAATACTTTGTTGAACTTCTTCATAGTACACATAGTGAGCATGCTTCCAAATACATGATCAGCGTACATGACAGTTTGTTTCTTCATCCAACTGATGAAGATGAAGTATTTTCAGTTTTTCAAGACTTAAAAAATAGCAGGAGCAGTGATTTTTATCACCTTCAAATTAAACCTATTAAGCATGTACTACGGTCTATTGTTCCGTGTTTGACACATATTTTTAATTTAGCGTTGCAAACGGGGGTTTTTCCTAAGAAAATGCAGGTGGCAAAAGTTTCAGTTCTACATAAAGCTGGGGATAAAAATAACTTAGGAAATTATAGGCCTATTTCCGTATTACCAATATTTTCGAAAGGTCTAGAAAAAATTTTACATAAACGATTATACTGTTTTTGTGACAAATTTTCAATCCTGACACCCTGTCAGTATGGGTTCAGAAAAGGTCGCTCTACTGAACTCGCGCTGTTAAAGCAAAAATAATTAATTTTAAATAATATTGAAAATAAACTGGTTACACTCGGAGTGTTTATAGATTTTTCGAAAGCATTCGATCGCCTCAATCACGTAACGTTATTTCAAAAGTTATACATGCTAGGTGTTCGCGGTGTCGCTCTTGAGATGATTAAAAGTTACTTTGAAAACCGCTATCAGTGTGTAGAAATCAATAAAAATAGATCAGATCTTAGGAAATTAACAGCAGGCGTGCCTCAAGGCAGTATACTGGGGCCACTTCTTTTGATTTGTATATCAATGATATAGTAAATATTGATGATACTGTTAGTTACATCATATATGCAGATGACACCTCTCTCTTTTTCTCAGGGAACGACGCTGACCAAATTATACATAAGGCAAACCAATATCTTGATAAACTAAATGCTTGGACGATATTAAATTCTTTAAAAATAAATGTAAATAAAACTAAAGCCGTTCTGTTCAGATCACGTAATACAAAATGTACCTATATGACTATCCCTTCACTTGGTGGAAATGAAATAGATATAGTAGTAAATGTAAAAGTACTAGGAATAATATTTAATGAATACCTGTGTTGGGACGAAACTGTGCAACAGATAAGTAATAAGCTGTCTAAAGTTGTTGGGGTTATATATAGATACCGTAATATGATTCCCATCTCTGTTATGCTACTTATATACAAGTCCCTTTTTACACATACTACAACTATTGCTTCTTAGTATGGGGTAACACGACTGCTACAAATCTTAAACTAATACATAATCTTCAAAAAAAGCAATTCGAGGTTTATGTCATGCAGCATACGATAGTCATACCAAGCCATTGTTTCATAAATTTAATATAGTACAAATTCCGAATCACTATAGTTATAAACTTGCACTTTCCTACAAAAGGTCTTTTAGACAGAACGAAAATATGTATCTATCAATTTCCCAACTTGAACTTAGACAAGCGAATTATCCAACTCGTAATGCTGAGATATGGATAGTGCCACATTCAAGAACTAACTATGGGAATCAGATGTTAAAATGTACCCTCCCCCATCTTCTGAATCGTTTTTATGAACTCGATGTTGATATCTTCAGTATGTCCGCCAAACAAATATGTTCACTTTTCGTCTAATAATTACTCCCATGTAAAAAAAAAAAAGTTTAGTATAACGATTGTATGTGTTTTGCGGGTGTTGTTATTTTTTTACATCCTTTTTCGTTTCTTTTTTTTTCTCTCCCTCTTTGTGTACATTCTTCTTTTTAGCAATATAGATGATGTTGTCTTTCCCATGCTATAATGAATATGACAAATAATAGTGTCTTTACGTTTATGTTTGTTCTTCCCTGGGCTGCTATGGGGGCAGAGGCCAGTCAAGCAGCGTGTCAGTTGCTTTTTTCTCTGCCTCCTTTCTCTGTTTCAGGGATCAATAAAGAATTTGAATTTGAATTTGAATTTGATAGTGGAAGATCTTGATAAGGGGCCCCGTCGCTGGCGAGATGGTTTTCTCGACCTCCGCCTGGCGGTCGGCGTCTATTCTTTCAGCCGGTTTACGTGCAGCAGAAAGCGCTCAGGGCAGGCCTTGCTTGCAGTGCGGTGTTCACCACTGCACAGAGAGCGATTTCGGTTTGCACTCGTGTCGCTCCGCGGTAAGTAGGGCTCCACAGTCCTTTCCATGTCGGCACAACTGGCGGCTGAGGGAAGACGTCCGTGCAGTGTCCAGTTTGATGTCAGACGCACCAGTAGGCGAAGATGCGTCTGTAGAAAAAGCAGCTCATCTCTACTCCGCTACGCATATAGGCAGAAAGGGATTTTATTCTCGATGAAAGTGATGAGGATGGTCTCTGAGTCCCCGAGTCGGCGGCACGTGAGTGGTTCGTCTCAAGGGGCTGAGACGCCCCTCTACACGAATTGTCGGGGAAGATACTATATGACGCAATTGCGTCGGTAGTTTTACCAAGAGTTAGTTTTTTGGACCTTATTCAGAGCCGAAGCTGTAGATTGGTAGAGTGTGCTTGCTACTAGAATGTTCTGTTGTTCATTCACGCGTCTTTGTGTTGTGTGCCTCTTCAGGACGTAGCTTAGCTTCTCGCAAAAATAATGTTTGAAACAACCATCGGGCTCATCTTGCTGCAGCACGAAACCACTACGAGGTCGGATCGCCAGTTTGAAGTCGTCAGCCGGAAGGGGTGGAAGTTCGGGCTTGAACACCGGGCGGCTGGGTCGAAGATCCGGCTTTGGCGGCGATAGGTTGAAAGTGTTCTTGGCAAGGCTTGCTCTGAGTCTTGCGGCGAATAGTCCGGCTGGTGACTTTAATGCAGGGTGCCATGTCGTATTCTTCGTCGTCGGGAGTGCACTGAGGGTCCCGCAAGATGTGCATGTAATTTTCTTACTCTTTAGCGTTGGCGGTGTACGGCTGGTGGTTTCAACTCAACGCTATAGCAGGCCGCTTCAGACTCCATCACGAGCTATGTGGCTGCCGTAGTCGTGGCCCTCGCCTTTGGCTTGGGGTTATCGGGGGCACCCTCGCTTCAAAACTTAAAGTGACCAGAGGAATGCAAATTGAGCGTTTACGACCAAGAAATCTGTATCCGCATACTCCTGGTAGCTTTAGTCAGGCGATGCAAAGTCAAGATGCGATGCATTGCCTCGAAGTTCGAATTCCCGCAAATAGTGTTCCTTGTTTGCAGAACCAATGCAGCTTCCATCCAATCACTTCAACACCTCTGAAATACGGCAATGCCGAACTGTAAACAGTCTGTTCGGAAGTAAAGAAATTGGCCCGCAAATGTCTCTGCAATTTTCACGCGACACGTGAATCATTTATGCTTTTGCGGAGCGCTTCTGCTTTCGTTAGGCGTAACGTTTCTTCTTTTTTTGCGTGCCATCTTGCATTGTGCTCTTCATCACTCGGCTTATTGCGTGTCATCTGTGCACACAGTACTCCGGTCGTTGCAGGGGAGCGCGAGTGTGAACACTCGTGCTCCCCACCTCGTTGCTGTTTTGACCAATCGCGCCGTGTCACGCACGACGCCTCCGACCAATCAGCGGCCATGCTTCGCGGCTTCAGAGACACTTAACACTCGCGCATTCACCTTTGGCGAAAATGCTAGATCGACCTCAAGCAGCCAGGATTACCATCAAACCTCATCATCGGATAGAAAAGAATCTCAGTATCGTTATCCAAGCGTGCGAAGGCACAGAGACGCGACGCTTCGGCGCGCCAAGGAAGCTTTTATTACGCTGCGAGACGGGTAAATCTTGCTTTCGACGAGTTGTGATTTTTCTTGCGCCACTGCCTTTCCGTAAAAATCTCCAGGTGTTCTCAACGGCAAGTCTCATGGCTTACACAGAGCTCCAAAAGAACTTGTTTGACGAAAGACGATGAACGAGGAAAACGCGTCTTCGGTACGCTGCCGCCCGCCTCCGCAACGCTCCAGAAAGTCGATTTTTCGACATGCAAAATGGCTGTCCGGATGGTTTAACCCGGGGGAGCGGGAAGCGCAATCCAGCAATTGTCATAGAGATCAGTGCTTCTTCCATATATAGGGAGCACGATTGGCTTTATAGGGGCGACCAGGTAATCCGAGGCAGCGCGAGCGCGACGCATTTGCTTTTGCTTTTTTAGTACTTTCTCTAGTTCGCTGAACAGCCACCGCGTTTTCTGTCGCTGTAGCTTAACACACTCAGCAGACGCTTTCGCGTGTGTATCTGTGAGTGTCGGCTTCGTGAACGGTAATGTTTTTAAGCGATAATCGGCTTATTTTAAGGATTTTCTCGTCGTTATTGCGATTGTACGTTCAGTAAAGAGCTACAAGCTGATCTAGATATGCATTCTTCTCCGGTCAAAAGATAACAAACTCCCCCTAAACTTAAACCGAATACGCCTATCATGCACATCACTGCCTCACGCCCACCTTCGGCCCCTGCAACACTTTTCATGAACCGAGTGGAGATCCCAAGAACAACGCATATACACCTCCTAGGTACCAGTATCGACCAGCATTTCCGATTTCCATCGCTATGTCCGAAACGTCGTGTCCGGGGAAAGGTGACTCCTTGGCTTCGTCATTCGGACCACAGAGAGAGCCAGTCCCGATGTGCCCAGATTGCTGTTCACAGCAGTGGTGTTGCCCATCCTGGAGTTTTGGTGCTCGGTGTGAATTCGGCAACCAGTCAACTTGTTGCCTCCCCAAATCGGTGCAACGTCGAGATTCCTACCTCACCATGAGCCACCAACTTGACCACCAGAACACCATCCTATCGAACACCGCACCTTCTCTGTTCAGTCGGCAGGGACCCGCTTCAACATCGACGTCTTTTTCTGCTACCGGACACCTCTCTCCCTTTTGCCTCCTCCCTGTGGCGTACTTGCACTGGTGGACTGCAGCCCCTTTTTAACCCGTACAATTCGTCACTAGAGCTCCCTCGATCCCCGTGCAGTGCAACTTTGGAAATGCCCCCCCCTCCACCCCCACCACCACGCCAGACACCAGTCCACCACCAATCGTCAGTGTCTCACTTCGAACATTCAACAAGAGCGTCACGGCCTGCATGCGGAGTATCTAACTCGATATTTTATTCCGATCACGGGAGTGGGCTTCAGCAGGTGGACTGGATGCACCATCCTGTACACTCGTACACGCTAACTATTCTGCTAGAGAAAACTATAATATAGTGACTCATTTTAACCTATTCTAAACGCACTATGTGCTAGCATTAGAGCCTGCCTATTAAATGCGACAAAAATTAACCGAAACCAACATTATTTCCAAACGCTGCAATTGCCTTCTATAGCGGCCGCCGAGCTTTTGGTGTTGAGCTAGGGCGGCGCCTAGCGGAACACTCGATCCTTCCAAGCCGTTCACGTTCATCTGGAATATGGCGTTCACGTTCACGCTTCTTGAATATGACGTACGTCATATTCAAGAAAAATAACGTCGCGTTATATTTCTTGGCCCGCGCGCTCGCATAGGGAAACGCGGAGTGAGTCGGTCGCCCCTCATAAAGCCGGTCGTGGTGCACACTAAACATTTGCAACACCCATAATCGTGTAAAAAGGGTGTAAGAAGGGTGTAAGTTAGAAAAAACACCCTTTAACACCCTTTTTACACGATTTCTGAGTATCGGTGGGTGTAAAAAGAGTGTGCTGACGTTTTACACTCCTTACACGCCCTTTTTACGCCCCACTTGTAGCGATGATGTCTGAAATCGTGTAAAAAGGGTGTATGGGCGAATTTGTCCGCCCTTCATTGACACGGTGTGAAAGGGGCGTAATGGTGATGCTGTCAAATACACCCATGATTTCATAGCCGTTCATGTTTATTGCTTTGGTGAAACTGTTGCTGATGTACGGTGGTACAAACATCGAGTATAATTAATCGCCACACGAAGTCGCGTGTGATTAGGAAGTGCTAGAGAATAGTTTTTGCAACTCCGATAGAACTCTCCGTCCGACACGAGCCGAAAATTACGTGTCGCGCGTGCATCAGTTTTATCAGTTCAACTTTGATTAAAAACAAAATCATCTCTGCTCGCAAAAAATGAACGAAGACGTGTAAATATACAGCCCAGGCAGCACGCAGTATTGCGCTGTTATGGAATTAAATCGGAAAGATTGTGCCGATACCATTTTGATCTAGCCAGTATCTGTGAAGAATGGGATGGGTCGCGCCGACGCCATCCTCACATACCGTAAGCGGCGCCACTTTTGGTCGAGTGTCAAGAGTGTTCTGCGTGAATCGGCTATGCCGGCGAGGTATTTCTATTTCTTGACTGCCTAAAATCCGGCGTTGAAAAACAAAACAAAACAAGATTAAGCAATACGGAATCTGCTTACTTTTGACCTGAGAAAGACCTCCTGCGCTGAAGCCTTGAGCAAACTGTGCCGCCCTCATTTCGGGTATTGCAAAATCACATGACTGGGTTTTGCCTACTTATTGCACCTTCACTGAGGTTTTATTTGTGTGTGTAGTTCTGAAGAAACAATGTCTCAAGAACAATCGAGAGTGCCGGAAGCATGACACCCCCGCTAGGGTACGCGGCTCTTATCTCGGCGTGGTGACACCAAAACATCTAGCGTCCCGACACTTTTTTTCGGTTTTTCTTTTGAACACGTGAAACCGCGTCTCTTGTAGTTTGATGCTCTCAGCGTCTTAAGGCCCGTTCACACACTTGCGACTTCTTGGAACCGGGTGCCTTGGAACCTTTTAATATCTCTTAAACCTGAGCACACTGGCGCCATCTATTGGGTAGAGGTAAAAACTTGGAGGTCCGGCATACTTGCTAGTTCTCTCGTGCATTATCCTTTTTTTCTTGGCTCAAATACTTTTGTCAACGTTATAAGCGGCCTTTCTTATTGGCTATTACGTACATATGACATCGGGAAATCCCGCAAAACTTTCGCCTTTTGTAAATGCAGTTCTAGGGTCACCGCATAGATGGCTCCAGAGTGCCAGTGTGTTCCCTCGTCCTAGGAAATTTTAAGATGTTCCAACAGGACTCATCTCTCGGTCGTACTCGGTTGCAAGAGCGTGAATGGGTTTTAAGCTTTGACCCGTGCTTCGACGGCGTTCAAATTTGTTTTTGTATTGATTTTGAGGTCTCGCGGTCCGCAGCAGAGCATGCGCTTCTACATGAGTGGCAGTTTGATACGCTTAAGGTTGTACTACGCAAAGCAAATCCTGACGAGTCCCATTTCACGACTTTCTCTGGGCAATGCAGGTGGCAATGCAAAGCTGCGGAGGAAGATTAGCGTGCTTTGCCCAGCCTCTTTTGGCCTCGTCTTCTGGACAAGCCTCCATGGGGTGGCGCGAAACACGTGACCGCTCTCCGTAAGACGAAAACGCTTGGACGAAAATTTGTCACGTGCCTCACTCTGACGCGCCGATGGGCTCACTGGGCCATTGTCTTTGCCGTATGCCAAGTTATGGTGAGTTGTCGGGGCCGCATAGGTCCAGTTTCCGAAAAGCGCCCTTCAATGTTTTCCTGTTTTTCATGCGTTGGAGTCGCGGCCGGGATTTTTCGTTGTGAATGGCCGGAATGCATCCATGCCAACGTTTTGATAATGGTAGTTTATTTTGTCGGAGTCCATGAAATTATTGTGCTGTGTTTGTTGGACGTGTTTCGACAAAGAGCTACTCATCGGCGTCCGCGAGACTACCGTTGAATGTGATCAACCGCCTTCAACCTCGACATTGTGTTTGCATTGTTCTGTGCGGCCATAATCGGATAACGCATCTATCACGACTAAGAGCTGCTCATCGGCGACCGCAAAACTTCCGTTGAATGTAAGCGACCGCCTTCATCCTCGACATTGTGTTTGTGGAATGTTCTCTGCTGCCCGAATCCGGATTATGCATCTATCACGGATTACATGATATCGCTGTTTTATTTGTAAGTTCTCTGTAAGCATGCTTCTGATAGTAGTCCTGCTTCCGTCTGAATATACCATTTTACTGTTTACAAACATGAACTGCCGCTTACGTTCCAAGCAACTCCCGGTCGTTCCGTCTTTGCAGGCCTGTCAGTTCTGCTTACGTCGCCAGTGCTAGAAAGCATGAATGCCGCGCGAAAAGTAGAGATGGAGATTTAACTAGGTTCTTCGGTTGTACAATTCAAAGAGATCATGAAACAATATTCGGTTGGAATGTTCATGACCTTACCCGCACGGACCACCAGTGGTTCAGAAGCGTCTTGGTCGTGTTAAAATTGCGAGGATAAAAGGGAACTATTTTTTTTCAGTCTTGCCTTCGCCAAGTTTGATGATGTGCGCGTGAACGTAGCTTTGCTCTTTGGCAAGCTTGTAATTGCTCGCACTTTCCCGCATAAGCACAGACATGAAAACGGCCACATGACTTGCTTGCAATTGTCTGTAGAGAATTTAGTAGAACCTGGTGGAACCTTGATGCAAAAATAAAACAATGAACCAGGCATGTTTCGACTCATTTGCAGTCATTTCTTCGTGCACTATTTTAGGGTATTACACCCTTTTTTATGGGTGTTGTTCACCACGCCTTTTTTACTTCCCTTTCTGGCGGTGGTGCACCCAATTTCGAGAGTGTACTGCGCTGTCTAATAAAAAGTTGTACAGTGGAATCACACCCCAATTTAAGGGCGTTCGGAACAGCGCCGCCCTTTAGGGGTGTTGGGAATAACACTTTTTCTTAGGGCGTTTTGCTACACCAACAAGGGTGTTATTTATAGGACAAGACATTTACACCTTCAAGGGTGTAATGGTGTTTAGTGTGTAGGAGTTTTAGAATAACGCACAATAAAGCTTTGCGCACCCTACTGAAAGAAAAAACATTTGAGATTCAAACGGGTGGCAAACTGGTCGACCCGCTTGAATCAAACGGGTGGCAAACTGGTCGATCCGTTCAGATCAAACGTGATTATGGGATACGGGTACCCGTTTGATACGGTACCCGTATGACACGACACCCATTTGATGCGGGTGCTCGTTTGATACGGGTGCTCGTTTGATACGGGTGACCGGTCGACCTGGCACGTGACCACACATTTGAACACGCCATTCGGATAGGCAAATTATTCGCTAGCCCTAAATGGGTATCGTCTGGAAGGTTGGTTACCTTTAACTTATTTAAGACGTCCCGAAACTCATAAACCTATTTATAACATGCAGGACACACGTAGAAAAAATGTGCTCGCAAAGGTGCTTGAAAATGGGCAGGAAAACAGACACAAAATATTGTTTTCGATTCTCCTAGAAGTTTATTACAACCTATTCCGTAAACAAGTACAAACGTGCAAGCGGTCTGTGAAATGTGAAGAGGCACTCTAAGCTTTTATACAACTGAAAAGATTGCAAAGCAAACAAGAACCGAGGTAATTCTAGACTATAATGGTAGACTTTCGGCAAAATTATTATCCCGGCTGCCGCGAGAACTGACGCTGCATTCTTTTATATATAATCTCGAAGAGTATGCGTAGAAGAACGGTCAATCGTTGTAAACAAGTAGGTTGCAGTGCACTTACCATAATAATAGCGGACTTGATAGATGTAATCCGAGATATAAGTCGACACGGTCAAAGCAGGACAACCACACAAACACCAAAACGAGAAGGAGGCTCCTTCAAGTTTCAACACGATGCGCTGCGCAAGCTGTCATTTGCCGAACCCAACCAAACCGCAAGAATTACTGACTTCTTTGAAGAATCGCTTGTTGCCGATATACGTGTAGGACTTTTCGAACACTGATAGCTTTGGTGCAGCATTGAATACGTTGTCGAGAGACATCCTAATAAAACCGCAGGGTTAGGCGACGGATCGAAGCAGGTGGGACGAGCGAAGTTCAAACTGCAACTGACAACAAGCAGATAAAGAAAAAGCGGCTGCTCGGCGCGCCCTTCCGGATCTCGATGCTTATCAGCGAGTAGCTCGCGCGCTGCTGCGGGTCACGTCCCTACTGAAAAAAAATCGTATGTACGAGAAGTTCATATGTGTTTATCGGACACGAGAAGAAACGAGATTCTTATTTGATACGAGTACTTATGAGAATCCTCGTTTCATACGAGGAGCTATATAAATTCTCGTTTGATACGTGGATTCATATGATTTCTTATTTGATACGTGGATTCGTATGAGCTCTCATTTGATATAAGAACTCGTACAAGTTCCCATTTAATACGTGGAGTCATATGAATTTTGATATCGGAACCTGTACGGATTCTCGTTCAGAAATGAGAGCTTATTAAATGAGCAGGTTATCAAATTCATTTTAGGCATTTCATGTGGTATCCACATATGCTGGCTGGACAAATGAATCTCTCGGAAAGTCATCCATAGGTTACCTTTATTTTGGGCAGTGCCCGCTCCGCAACAGGGAACTGTACAGCAGTTGCATAATTAAGCAGGCAATGCTGCCACCACTAGCTCTCTTCGTGGGTGCCTGCGCTGCCGCCATCGCTGCCGCTGCTGCTGCCCTCTTCTTGAGCTCCTTCTTCACCCTGCTCCTCTTGTCTTGCAGGTAGGTTGCAACGTAAGAATTCATCTTCGCCATTCTTTTCTTTACCACTTCTTCTGGCCCTTCGCCAATGAAGAAGCCGAAGGCCACTGAAAAACGAAAGAATAGAGGCACAACTATTACAGTCATCCACGATTATAATGAACTCGCATAAGGGGAATTATGCCCTATATCAAACCAAAACTCACTGATCGATATGCATGCAAACTATATATCTCGAATACACGAACCCTACATCAGATATGTCGAACTCTCGAGTGGCGGGCCGCACTCTCCTGATGCCTGCAGCAGGCTTACCCGCTGTTCACCCATGGAGAGCAGTGTGCTATACGCGCTCCCGATGCATGCAGCAGACTTCCCCACTGTACACCTGCAGTTAGCGTTGTGCTATGCGTGCTCCCGATGCATTCAGCAGGTTTCCCCGCTGTACACCCGCGGATAGCGGTGTGCTGTGCGCGCTCCTGATATCATGCAGTAGGCTTCCCCGCAGACAGCGGTGGCGCGCTGGCGCCTGCGACGCCCGCGCACAAGCACATGGTGCCGAAAGCACCACGTAAAACACGGCGGAATAGTCATACTCGTTCATTCAATAGACCTATAACTTTTGGGTCGCAGAAATGTTTAGGACGTTCCTCCGACTAGGTCGAGGCAATGCTTGCCAATTTGAAACCAGATCTCTGCGAGCTCAAGAAAGCGTGGAGCAGGCTGGCCTTTGTGTAGGTGCCAACCAGTATCCATGGGTGAGCTGACGGATGTCTAAATTACCACCGAGTTTGTCTGCAAGCGGCTTGTGCACAAGACCGGAAAACTCGGATGTGTAGGCATTAAAAACATTGCATTGCACCACTCCCGACCTAGAGCAAAGCAGCGTCTCATGGCGGCTCTACCGTGGACTTGTGCACGCAGAACCAAATGGGGTAGACACGGTGAAGAATGCCGTTGCGAGGTATGCTATTAGCTTAATAAACACGCTATGCTGAATAAGTTCTCAAGATCCCAGTAAATGAATTAATGGTTTCAAATAAGAGTTATTATGAAAGATCAGCCACGCAATAGAAGCTCATTATTGTGCCATCTGCACTGCATTTACACAATTTTCGAGCTGTTTGTTATAAACAAATTCCACTGCGGAACGTGGTTTTTAAAAAGTTGCACAAGAAACCTTTTCCAACATCAAATTAAGCAATGAATGACACATGAGCAAGATGGTTCCTGGATGCAGTCTCCAGCAGCACATATAGCTTTGCATCAATGCTTGCTTTACATTGCAAAGAGTTTCACGATCACAAGAGCAACGAGGCATTGTCAAAGCAAAGAAATTAAAGAAGTCAATCACAAGTTGGTTGCAGTTACAAGTATGAATAAAGTTGATAGTAAGTTTGGATAAAAGTGCAAAGTCACAGAACCTGTAGCCAACTCAGAAATCAGTTCATGCTCCAGAAAAGTTCTTTCTTCAAAACACACTTAACAGACTGCAAGCTTATTTCGTACCAAGTAAACATCCCCCCCCTCTCTATCATCTGCTTCAACAAGGGAAACCGTGATAACTCAGAATATTTTGTTAGTGAAAAGCAAGCTTGTACCTACCCCGAACTGCCTCCAGCTTCTTCGGAGTCATAGGCAGCTTAGAGTCCTCCTCCGGACCCTGGTTCAGAAAACGCCGGGAGCGGTTCCCTGTCACGCTCCGAGCAAGGAGCTCTTCTTCTGTCCACATTGCCAGGCAAGCATTTCTTACAAATTTTGAGTCGGTGTCCGATTTATCAGCGCAGTGATTAAACTGTGCTGTCGTCATTGACACACCACTGCCCAGATCAACCTGTAGAAAAATTGAGAATTACAATGGTTGGGATTAGCAGTATAAAAAGCTATCACTGTAGAAGAACTTGACTAATATGTTTTCTCGGATGTTGCGTCACAAAATCCCCGTCCCATCCAAGTGTCGAAAAGGTAGGTGTAGTAATTTTACGGCATGTGCTTTCAAGAAGCTCATGCAGCCATGTATTTCACAGCATCCTTATTCATTCTAGCTAGAATATACACTCACCGAATCCAGAACCGCGAGTGGTTCTTGGATTGGGCGAAGAAAATGCAGAACTTAATAAATATTTCAAGGCCCCTGTAGGTTTGCGGATTGTTTAAATTAGGTGAGAACCTAATAATGGCAGCCATTAGAATTTCAATTATAAAATGTTAATGAATAAATGTTGGTTAATTAGTCAAAATATTGCCACGGTTATATATCCACCCATCTAATGTCTACCAGTTGCACCAACAGACTGTGAAAATGGCATCCAGATTGCAGTGAGCCCTTATCTAAAAATAAAATTTGGATTAAAAAATGTACACCAGTATACTGTACAATACCAAGGGTGTGCCCATATCAGAAGGGCCTAACCCCTACTTTCGGAATGTTCATAAAATAAGCAAACGACATCAAATTTTATTTTATTTTAAGCAAAGTTAAAAAAAATTCAAAGGATACAGAAAGCACCCAGATTCCGTAACAACCTTGCCGTCGCAGCACCAATCGTAGAGGTAATGGCTAGCGGCCGTTATTTCCGCGACCAGTAAGAGCCACAGCACAGGCTTTACCGGGAACAATCAATTGAGCCGAAAGATGTAGCACAGAAATAGGAGGCGAACGGCGAAGCTGGTAAGAAATGCAAAAATAAGGTAAAACAATGTTTACTACTTGAAGGTAAACATTAGACAGAATTCTGTCTGGTTGGGGGAGATAATTATTAAAATAGGACGACCAACCCCCCATTTATAAATCAGGGGCCGAACGTTTCGAGGCCTGTTCGGCCTCTTCTTCAGGGGCGACTACGGAGGAAAGGAGCTGCAATCTTCTTTTTCCTCTATGGCGATGACAAATGGGCAATGGCAGTTTTTTTTATGACACGTGGTGGAGCCCATTCCTATACATAGACGGCAATGTGCCAAGAGACCTATTAATGTTTGTTGGCGTGGTCTGCATGTGCCAAGATTCAGAAAGAGCCTTGGGCGGGTATTAGTTTCCATGTCGAGGATGTGCGTGTTAAGACAGTCAATGCGGTGGTCATCTTTTTCACAGTGTTCAGCAACCGCGCTGTGCTCATGATGAAAGTTGCGCACATCAACCTTGTGTTGACGAATCCGCTCATGATAGTTCTTTGTTTCGCCGATGTATGAGGACGGGCACTCCGCGCAGGGAGTCTTGTACACCATACCTTGCGCTTTCTCTTTAGGAGGCCGATCTTTCGGTCGTGGCATACAGCGTCCAAGGGTTGAAATTGGCTTGTGGGCCATCTGAATGCCCTCCTTCGCTAGCACCCGTGCCAGAGCTTCACTTGTTCCCTTGTGAAAAGAACAAGTAAAGCTCTCGCATGGGTGCTGGCGAAGGAGGGCATTCAGATGGCCCACAAGCCAATTTCAACCCTTGGACGCTTTATGCCACGACCGAAAGATCAGCCCCTTAAAGAGAAAGCGCAAGGTATGGTGTACGAGACTCCCTGCGCGGAGTGCCCGTCCTCATACATCGGCAAAGCAAAAACTATCATGAGCGGATTCGTCAACACAAGGTTGATGTGCGCAACTTCGATCATGAGCGCAGCGCAGTTGCTGAACCTTGTGAGAAAAAAAGACCATCGCATTGACTTTCTTAACACGCGCGCATCCTGGACATCGAAACTAAAGGCTCTGTTATGCTCCGATGTAACGCGTGCGCGCGTGCGAGCGCGTCACAGCGACGTCACGTCGGCGAAAACCCGACGCTCTATACTCCGGCGTCGTGGCGTAACCGACGCGACCGGCGGCGTTCGACGCAGCCTGACCGCCTCGACGCCAAAATGGAGCACGACGTATTCCGCGCCGGCCGCGCCAGCGATGCCGGACCAGGATGCATCACGCGCTGGCT